>CM044014.1:6075124-6266387 GCA_024085815.1 Flaveria linearis
TCACAGTTCATAGTGGTAAACATGTGCCGGTTTAGGATGTAGCACCGATACCCCTTCTGGTTTACTCCAATCCAACAAAAACACATTTTTCCGCACATGGATCAAGTTTAGTCCTATGTATTTTGGTATATGAACAAACACTGTGCATCCGAAAATTCGGGGTTCGAGTGTAAGGATCGACGGGGGATTGAAGAATTCTGAAAAAACTTGTAAAGGAGTTTTGGAGTTTAGGATTTTAGTTGGGAGACGATTGATCAGATAGGTGGCAGTGGCAAGGGCCTCTGGCCAAAAAAACTTGTGGGACTTGTGACTCTATTAGGAGGGCCCGAGTTATTTCTAATAGAATACGATTCTTCCGCTCCGCAACACCATTTTGTTCAGGTGTGTGAGGACAGGTTGTTTGATGAATAATCCCTTTTGTTGTGAAAAATTGTTTCAGCTCATTATTAACAAATTCTCCACCATTATCAGATCGAAGGATTTTAATGGTTTTTTGAAATTGATTTTGTATCATTGTGTAAAACATGATGAATTTCTCAAAGACTTCGGATTTACTTTTTAATAGGTATACCCAAGTCATTCGTGTACAATCATCCACGAATATTACGAAAATCGAAGATTTTGACCTCCGATAGTTGGAGCTGGTCCCCCACATCCGAGTGAATTAACGAAAAAGGTGAGTCAACTCTTGTGTTATTTGGTTTTAAGGTTTTTCGATGGCTTTTAGCTAACACACAAGTTTCACAATGTGACTTACAATTGGAAGGAAATAATTTGGGAAATAAAGTATGCAAATAACCCGTAGACGGATGTCCAAGTCTTCTATGCCATAGCCACGCTTCACGTTCCACTGTTCCATGAGATAGCATAACATTTCCATTTTGAGTCACCTCATCCACGTAGTATAACCCTTGTTTCTCAGTGCCACGCCCAATGATCGCTCCCGTCCTGATATCCTGTAAGATACAAAATGTCGGTTGCATAAGCACGGAGCAATTTAATTCTTTTGTTACATGGCTAATGGATAGTAATTTGTGTGACAATGAAGGAACATAGAGACAATTTGAAAGTTTCAGAGTTGGTGAAATCTCAATCGTTCCACCATTTTCTACATTCATTGTTTCTCCATTTGCAGTATGTATATAGGATTTTGTTGGGTTCGAAGGTGCAGTAAAGTCGGATAGGTCATATGTCATGGTATCCGTTGCTCCACAATCAAAAATCCATGACTGTTCCCGTGATTTATTGTTTTGAGCTATTTTGCCACACCATATTCTGCAGGGTAGATTTGGTAATTTGTGGTATATTTAAAAAAGAAAGTGGAGAGTGTTTTCTCTCCACCCTTTTACCTACCCTTCTCTCCTCCCTTTTACCTGTGCACACCGAGAAACCCTCTTCTTCTCCATTGTTGCCGGCTGCTGCTACTCCTCCAAAGCCACCATCGGAGCTCCGGTGGTCGCCGCAGCTGCTGGTAGCTTCTTTGCTGCCCACGGCGGTTGGGTTTCTACCGTCGATCCCTTTCTTCCCTTTCTTGTGACCATCGTTCCACCACTCGGGATACCCGACGATTTTGAAACATTGGTCTTTGGTATGTTTAGTCATACCACAGTGGTACACTTCAGGTGAGTTTTATCCTCTTTGAGTGAAGGACCATTCTTCTTCCCTGTTGTTTCGGGTCGGCGGTACCCTTTGGATACGAACCCTAACCCACCCGGATCGGTGGCAGTGAGTCCTGCTGCGATTCCTTGTGTTTCACTTGGAGTTGTTCCGAGGATGCTCTGGTGAGCGGCTTCTTTTCGGATCGCAGCGTATGCCGCCTCCGCGGTTGGAAGGGTTCCCACCGAAGTATTTCCCGTTTGATTGGATCATACTTTCGATCTAGAGCATTTAAAATTGGAAGAGCTTGTGTTCTGTCCTGATTTTTGTATATGCTTTGATGTCTTCTGGACATTTCATGGATTTGGATCGATTCTGTCGATTTCTCCCCAATGCCCTGTAATGAGATCCAAAAGCTTCAAGGGTTGTACTGTTTTGTTTGATTTCGTTGGCTTTAACGTGAAGATTGAATGCTTGGAGCTTGTCCTTTCCACTGCTGTAAGTAACTGCCAAGGCTTCCCACAGTGTTTTAGCTGTTGGAAACTCGGTTAGGTTGCTTGCAATTTCTGGTTCTATGTTTTGGATGAGCCATGAGAACACGATCAAGTCATCTTGTTCCCACTGCTCTACATTCTCATCATTCTGACCTGGAGATTCTGTGGTCAAATGTTTGAGTAAATTTTTGACTTTCCACCGATTGCGACTCGAATCATTCGGGTCCATAGTGGGTAATTTTGGCTGTTGAGTTTGAGATTGATCTGTAAATTGTCGGAGAGTTTGGGGGTTGGGGTTGTGAATCTTTTAACAGCTTTGCAAGCTGTAAAGACAACTCTGAGTTTGAGCTGCTGTCTTCGGACATGGTAGCTCAGATTTGGAATAGAAGGGTTGTGTTTGGGTAGATGATGAGCAACTTAGTGTAAACACTGCTCTGATACCATCTTAACAAAGATGATTGAATTGATTAAGGAAGTTGTATTTTGATTGATACAACAGGAGGAGAATTCTCCTCTTCTTATACAGGTTTTACAATCATTGTTGGCTGTTAATGGAAGACAAGAAAACACCACTCATGAAAACACTATCACTAAAATATGGGAGATGATGACTTTGTTGCTGATCCCAGCTGTCTTCATAATTTTGTAATGTTTGCTTTTCAACATATACATATGTACTTCATCATATTACTGTTGTATAAGCCACCAACTTACATTTCTTTCTTATCTTTGTTCTACTGATTGCTTTTTTTCTACTATTAGGTGCTTCCTATCATGATTGATGTTGGAACCAATAATGAGACACTTCTTAAAGACCCTCTGTGTAAGGTTCTCTTCACTCATAAATTGCTGATACATTATACTACCCAATTCTAGAACTTACATCACATTTTTAATTCTTTTTACATATGAAGTTTGCTCTAGATGTTGATGGTACTGTGTTTTCTAGATCTAGGATTGCAAAAACACCGTCTTGAAGGTGAGGAGTATGTTTCCATTATTGATGAATTTATGGAGGCTGTATTCAATCGGTGGCCCCATGTGATAGTGCAGGTATTAATTTCAGCTGTTAAATTAAAAACTTCTAGAAGTAATGATCTGATAACAATTCATTGTTCTCACATTCACTGTTTTATTGATGAATGTTCCAAGAAGATTCTTATCACGTGATATTTTTTTAGTTTGAAGACTTTCAAAGCAAGTGGGCCTCGACGTTACTGCAACGCTACCGAAATACTTACAGAATGTTCAACGATGATGTCCAGGTGAACACTTAGCACTTTATCAAGCTGGAGATGCTTTTTCATGAAGTATTACTATTTTATTTCCAATTAATCTAGTTTCATCATTTATTAATGTTTAGGGAACAGCAGGAGTAGTAGTTGCTGGTCTTCTGGGAGCTGTAAGAGCACAAGATAAGATGATGATTGATTTCCCAAAGCAAAATATTGTTGTTGCTGGTGCCGGAAGGTTCGAATCCTGACATTTGATTTATATATATTAATCACTGGACTCCCATAATTATTTTTGGATATTCTAAGTTCTCAGCGGTTTGTTGCTTTTATTTCTGTCCCCCCCTCCCTTTATTTAGCCTTAATATTCTGCAAGTGCAGTGCAGGAGTTGGGGTTCTCGAGGCAGCCCGGAGAACTATGGCAAGAATGTTGGGAAATAATAAAGATGCTTTTGAGAGTGCAAGGAGCCAGTTCTGGGTAGTTGATGTTAATGTGTGTATATATTACTTGCTTTTTATTGTTTGCTTCATTTAGCCATTCACTGATTCATCAAGCATCATACATATAAGATGTGGCAAATTTGACGCATTCATATAGAAATAGCTCAATTTGGGTTATGTTTTATATCTAATGGGTCAAAATAAGTCGATCTGAGTTTTATTTGTCTAAAACGGGAAGGAGTCAGATGGACTGAGCAGGTATAACAGGTAGAAAGTATCCGAAATGGCTATAGTTTTAGCATTCTACAATTATAATTAACACATGTGGTTATTAATTCAGATGACAATAAAAAAGTGGTTGTAGGCAGCCCAACTTGACCAGTACTAAAAAAGTGTTTATGTCAACCCAACCTGTTTTGATCTGTACAAAAAAGGGTCATTAGCAGTTGCATAATTTGTTTTTTGATAATGAATCAGGGCCTGATCACAGAAGAGCGTAAAAATGTCGATGATGATATCAAGCCATTTGCAAGGAAGACCAAGGAAGCTAGGCAGCGAGGATTAAATGAAGGAGCAAGTCTATTAGAAGTGGTCCGTTATATATACATAGATAGACACACATGTGTGCCCCCCCCCCCCCCCACCCCCTTCTATTCCATTTTTGGTGCACAGGTTATTGATCAGATATTGTATATCATATATGATAATCAGGTACGGGAAGTAAAGCCTGATGTGCTCCTTGGGTTGTCTGCAGTTGGTGGCTTGTTTTCAAAAGAGGTATAAATGTATAATATTTATTTGATGAATAAAACATCTTATGAAATCATACATGTTAAAAAAAATAAGTTTAGACATCTCAATTTATAATTCATTTATTTTATTTATGTAGATATTAGAAGCATTTAGGGGTTCAACTTCAAGCAGACCAGCAATATTTGCACTGTCAAATCCCACAACCAATGGTATGGTTGATACTTGTAAAGATGGCATTATTCTCTTCGTATACATAGTCAATCATCATTATCTCCTGCCATGCATATAGTCAATCTCCATTATCTCTTGCCATGCATAACCTCCTTAATTATTGGCTAGATTAGTGGATCTGTATTGTATATATGTTCGATAGAGCTTTTGTTTTTTATGTACTCACATCAAATAAACAAACTGATATCTTTTACCATAACAAAGTTGTTAACTTGATACAACTTAACCACCTTGACCTGTAATATGAGTGTTGAATGTTATAAGTTTTCTTCAATGACAGCTGAATGCACCCCTGAAGAAGCATTTTCTATTGTGGGCAGAAACATCATTTTTGCAAGTGGAAGCCCGTTTAAGAATGTCGAACTTGGTCTGTTTTCTAACCTTTTTTTTTTCTATTTTACTTTTACCATTGTAATCCCTTGTCCTTAGTTATTTTCTACACGCTGCATGAAAATTTGATTGCAGGAAGTGGTGAGATTGGCTACAGTAATCAGGGAAACAATATGTATCTTTTCCCAGGGTCAGTTCATATCTCCAGTCCTAATAAGAAAATGATTTATTATTATTATTTTTATTTTTTGCTTCCATTGCTTTTATCTGACTAAATCTTGAACTGCAGCATTGGTCTTGGTACCCTTCTGTCTGGTGCTAGAGTAATCTCAGATGGCATGTTACAGGCTGCAGCTGAGTGGTAATGTTCTTAAGGTCAATTTTTTTCTAAACACCAACCAACTTAGCTCGCTGGTCCATCTTGTTAATCATATATTTTGTTGTCCTGAATAAGTAATTATACTTTGTTTTGAAGGGATACTCTGGTAAGTAGGACCGGGTTGAACCGTTTCAACTTGTGGCATGTGACATTTTCTTATTTCTTTTTAGAATTTTTATTAATAAGGCGAGTGTCACTAAATAAAAATGTGCTTAGGAATTTAGTCCCTTTTGAAAATTAAACCATATTTTCTAATTTGGTAATTAGAGCTTTTCTTTACAGGCTATGGTTCCTTGTTCCGATTTTAATGCGTAGCACATGTTGATTGGATTACTGAATATTTGTTTTGATTAGCTTTTTAAAATTGAAATATTGGTTTTACCTGGGTTCAACACCATATGCTTTTGATAAAAGGATGTGTTGAAAAAATGGGATCGAGACAAAAAAAACAAAGTCCGTTGATAAGTACTTTGATTATCAAATTGAAAAAAAAGTATAACTACCAGAACAGACCAAACACCTAAGTACCTATATATTTAGTGACATTTGACCAAATAACTATAAAATGTATACGAAATATCAACAATTTAACCAGTTCAATATGCCATAGTTACCAAATTATGCCATGAGAACAAAGTATATTTACCAATAGGGACCAAAAACTATATTTATCAAATGAACCTAAAAACTAATTCGAATGCTATTTTGTGAAAATTTCACCTGCTCTTAATTTATTATATCAATACACATTTTACCACTCGTCTAACTTATAAATGTGGGATGTGTTTAATCCCTAAAATGTCAAAAGAGTAAAAAGAAAGCTTCAGCCTAAAATGAAACATGACATGTTTCAAAATTGTCCAAAAGATCAAAGTCTCCTAAATATATTTAACGCATAAAGCTCCTAAACTATCATTCAAATAATGTAGTTTTGTAACCACATTTAACACATTGATAGTTGATTGTTACCTTACCCACCCGCTTTGCCATATTGGGTGTCTATTATTGTGTTTCACAACTTTTTGTTGCATTTCACACTCCAAAAGTTCTGCTTTTTTCAATCGTAATGTCATCGTCTAAACTCTGATATTCTGTTTTTGGTATTAACTCTCTTGTCAAACCTACAGCCTTGCTGAATGTATGACGGAGGATGAGGTTCTCAATGGAATTATATACCCTCCAATATCAAGGTATAGACTATTAGCCATGAAAAAGCTTTTATTGAACTGGATCTTATTTTGTATAAAATATAATTAAGGTATAAACTATAAGCCTTGCTGAATACATGTCACGTTTGTGATCCCAGAATACGTGATATAACAAAAGCCATAGCTGCAGCTGTAATAAGTGAAGCAATAGAGGAGCGAATAGCAGGAGGTTATCGTGAAATGACGTCTCGCGATCTCAAGAGGCTGAATAAGGTATATTAAATTTTTGTCTATACGCCTCAATATCATTAAAATGATAATCTAATCCCGCATGGCATGGCCTTTTGGGAGCTGTAACCACTTTTTGACCCTTTTTAAGAGTAATTAACGCATTGATCATGATTAAAAATCATGTTTTTTATAATAATAGTGTAAATATTTAAAATAAAACAATCTAAGAGGTTGTATGCTATAAATCTAAACTTTGGATGGCTTATGACAATGCCCACAGAGTCCATAACTACCTTTATAACATAAATATATGTTCGCCAGTTCACATTTTAATATTGATCATATGATGTGATTTAATTCTCAGGAGGAAATTCTTTTGCATGTGGAGAACAATATGTGGAAGCCTGATTACCCAACATTGATCTACAAGAACTATTGAACACTCCATCATCAATACACAATACAACTATTAACAAACTGGAAATAAAAGCTGGTGAATTTGACAATTTTGTATCGTTCGTTGAAACCCCTAGCAAGATGCATAGAAAAGAGCCCAGTTATTATGGTGATCTTCACAACAGCCAACCTACTTCTTTGGGTATGATTTACTAGTAATTTACACCCATTGTGTACTGGCAAAAGAGGATGAGTAACAGGTCATGCAAAATTTTGTTGGGTTTAGGTCGTATAAGTCTAGCACCGGGTACGCCTTTTTTTTATTATCCTTGTTGACCCGTTAAAGATAAAACATAACCTGGATTGACCCATTTGAAAACACCAGACATCATGGTTTATTGGTCAAATAATCCTGTCATCATCTCATATATTACAAAAATTTTCATCACTCCTGAGATCTGTTTTTTTAATGCAGCAATGGAAGAGGATTTGAAAATGTTATCTTCAAGGCACTAGAGAGTATAGACGTTTGTTCGATTGTATTTTAAGATGGATACTGGTATGCTTAAGATGGATTTAAACACACAATCTTCACGTTTGAAATAAAATACCTTTTTATTCCTTCAAGTGTAATATAGTGATTGCAAAAGTCTCAAACTTGTTAGATGAGTACGCTTATATTGTTAAGGAGTAGGTAGTTTATATATAGGTAGGTAAAGACTTGATCTTCTGACGCTTACTAAGGGGCTGTTTGACAGCCTCTTAATGGTTCAGATGTCTGAATGGTTCAGCACTTAATGGTTCAGACTGTTTGTTTCGCGAGCAAATGTCTGAATGGTTAAGACATTTGCCTCTGAATGGTTAAGCATTATATTAATGCTGAATGGTTAAGAGGTCTAATGCTGAATGGTTAAGACCTATTATCTGAATTGGTCAGACATTTGCCTTTGAATAGTTAAACGATATACTAACTCTTAATGGTTCAGACCTCTTTATGCTTCAGCACTTAATGGTTCAGACCTCTTATAATACCCGTAATAATAATAATAATAATAATAAAATAATAATAATAATAATAATAATAATAATAACAATAGTGATAATAATAATAATTTACAAAATTTATTAAAAATGTATAAATAAGTCCAGGGGGTAAATTGCTATTTCTGAAAACTGTTTTGTAAACTTTTAACCACAAAATAACAAAAGGAATAAGTTGAGGGACCATTCTGTAATTTTCTTTTCAAATATTCCACCACCGCCGTCGGCCACCTCCGGCCACTCGCCGGCCGTATTCCGGCGACCCCCGATCTCCAAAAACACACGGTTTTAACCCAATTAAATTATACGAACCGTTCTAGATCGAGAATCGAACTCAACACCACCATCAATTCGAAAAAACCAGATCATGGGTGCGATCTAACCACCACGTGAAGGTTGTCGGCTACTTTACAAACTGTAATCGCATTCAAAACTTAATGATAATCGAATTAATCGTGTACACGCAATGATACAAAGATTAATAAACGAACAAGACTTTCAATTACATCTACAATCCCCAAAAACACTCTGTTCGATTTCTTCGAACTTGCGAACCTGCAACTCAATCAAGAGCACACCTCCGATCGGTTTCAATCGCATTTGATAAGGGGCTATTGCTCTTAATCATCATCCGAAGCTGTCTACAAGTTTAATTTGATTACAATTATCGTTTGAGCATCATTCGATTGACACGGGTGCCGCGACTTGTTCTTCATTGGATTTAACTTCAAACGAACACCATACAGGTAATTCGAAACACCTACATACTCGATTATTGACTAGGAATGAAAGCCCTATCATTAATTTGGCTAATTACATCGTTTTAATGATCAATTGAAGTGAAATTGTTCTAGGGTTTATACGGTATAGAATTTAGGTAATTTGGGATTTAGGATTGATTAGCAGGAATTGAACATAGCATTATATTCGAAATTACATAGGGATTAAAAACCCTAAGCTTAATTTCATTATCGTAATCTGTTGATAGATCAATTTGATCCAAAATTGAATTAGGGTTCGAATGATTTGGGGTTGGTTGGTTGGAACAGCTTAAATCAATTAAAAGATGAATGCTAATGCGGCTATATGCCTTTGGTTCACTGGTTATTGGGAGGGATTTTGGGCAGGAGGTCACGGGTTCGAACCCGGTCTCCTGCCATATTTTTTTTAAAAGCCTATTTAACCATTTAAAATTTTGTAAAAATTACCAAAAATTATAAAAACCAATTCTGTAGACTCTTTTTATTTTTAAGACCATTTACATATTTTATAGAAATTGTTTATTTAAATGCTTTAATATTTCTATAAAATATGTTTATAGAAAACACTATTAATTAGTTAAAATACTATTATTTAATTAAATAATGGATCATTATTATGTTTCAAAATAATATTGACATATTATGTAAATGAATAAGGTATAATTTCTGATAGTTATGATTATATATAATATTAACAAACATTATAAATAGTCCATTTTGTTTAAAAATAAGTTTTAAATAGTGGATTAGTTTCGTATTTTTACAGCCAACTTACGGAAGCCATAACTTTATCATAACAGATCCAAATCAGTTAAACTTTATGTCCATGACGAAGTTCGTCGAAAGACGAATCTGTTGGTATATAAAACATCGAAAAACTCATTCGTTTAGACCTCCAAATAGTCGTTTTCGTAACAGCTAGCAGTTCTGCGCAGCTGTAAAGATCCACGTTTTTCTCATATTTCGGTAATCCAAATCAGAAACTTTTCTAAATGAAAGTTATTCAGAACTCACTAATCTAGTAGACTGGAGATTTTCAGAATTTTTAGACGTAGTTTAGTATTTTAACGAGTGCGAAAAGACAGAGGCAGAACTGGAATTTGTCAAAGTATAATTTGCTTTACGTTATCGTAGGTTCTCACGGCGTTAACCGAGCCTAGACTTTGTTTCTGAATATTGTCATTCGTGTATAAGGTACGGATTCCGACCTTTCCTCTCTCGTAGCATGAATTCCTCTCGTTCTTGATTTTTATCTTGAATCCAGAACTTGACTTGTTGCTTATTAAATCCATAAGATTATTGTTATAAATGATTATCGTATAGTTGACATTGTTTGCATGTGATAGGATTTATCTTCTTTGTACTCATTGTCACATGTTTCCTAAATTATTGATTATAGCTAGTGATCTTGATTAAGGGTTATGAGCACTAGTGTAACTTATTGTGTTATATTGGCTTGATCGATTGTATTATTGACCTCCGTACCCGAGCACATCCACCTATGGGGACATAGGGCGTCATTGTGGCACAAGTGACGTGCTCTATCTGTGGCAGAGCGATTAGACCACAGCGTCTCTACATTATTATTATGTGCTAAGTTGTGACACATATTGATTATTGTTAAAGGAGGCGTATGGATCGATCCTAGGATATCATTGTTATTGTTATTGGTGAGATGGTTAGGTGTGTGTGCCCACATTCCTATCTCACATATTGGTGCATTAGAACTGCAGCTAATGTACACATTGTTAATTGTTATTGTTATTGGCTCACATGGGTATTCCTTTTAGATGATCATTATCATTTGAGTTTCAACTTGATCATCTCATTGTTATCGTTATTGATCATTGTGTTGCTATTGTTTATTCCGTTACTGAGCATTCTTTGGCTCAGCCGTATTTTCTTTTGTTGTTTTCTCTTATTTTTATAACAGGTACTCAAGGGGCTCAGGGGAACGAGTGAAGAGTGTTAACTCAAGAAGTTAGGACGAGAACATTTGGATTAATAAGATTTAATAAGTACTTTGATTTTAAGACTTTATTTAAATTATGTGGACCTATGTAAGGATTTGTGTGTATCTTAGTACTTTAATTCTATCGTTATGAACCTCTGATTACTGTTTGTGTGACACGTCAGCCCTAACCGGGTTGGGGTGTTACAGCTATGGCATCAGAGCTTAGCTCCTTCCTGTAGAAAACTTAAACTAAATAATTAAGACATGTGAGGATTGGGTAGACATTGGGTTAGGTTCTCTATATATTATAGGGCTACTTTCTAATTCACGTTGTTCTGATTGATGTGAAATGTTTTCATTTTAGATGCCTCCCAGCCGTAATTCACGAAATTCTAGCGGGTCGAATGGACCTGATCCAAACCTTGTTGGTGCTATGACCCAAGCACTTACTGCTATACTACCGACTTTGATTGATGCGGTACGTAATCCGAATCCAAACCCAAACCCAAATCCTAATCCAAATCCAAACCCAAATCCGAATCCGAATCCAAACCCAAATCCAAACCCGAATCCAAACCCAACTGGTGCAGATGTTTGGCTAGCACGATTTCAAAAGCAAAAACCACGAGCATTCACTAAGGCGGCTACACCTGCAGTGGCCAAAGACTGGATCGCTCATATTGAGAAAATTTTTACCGTGCTTAGAGTTGATCAGCAGTACAGGGCGGGTTTAGCTGCTTATAAGCTGGAGGAAGATGCTCAAGTATGGTGGGAAAATGTGGTAGCTGAAAGAGGAGGCGAACAGTTCATGGAGACTCTGTCTTGGAATGATTTTCGTTCCATATTCTTCGACAAGTATTTTACGAATGTGGATAAAGCAGCATACAGGCGGGAGTATGATAACATCCGTCAACGAAACGATGAATCACTCACTGATTTTACAGACCGGTTTTATCGACTTTTGGGATTCCTAGGTTCTTCTGCTGGACCACCTGAGGAACGGGCTGAAAAGTATCAATGGGCAGTATGTGATCGGATTCGTAAGGCTATTATTCACTCCACTTTCAACAATGTTGAGGAAGCAGTTAGGGCTGCAAAAAGGGTGGACCTGGAGAGAAAAGAATTTTTGTTGAAATTTGAGGATAATAAGAAGCGCAGTAGAGATGGGACTCGTATTCAGGCTGGCGGTGAGTCATCTCAAGGATCTGACCGAAATGGAAATGATCGTCAGAAAAATCAAGGATCGGGGAAGAACACTAAGCCATGGCATGGTAAGACTCGAAGTCAAGGTCAAATGATAACCTATCAACAACCAATTGCAGCTCAACCGGTGAATCAAAAAGGCAATCCTTCCAGACATCCGATGTGTACTCATTGTGGAAAGCATCATCCCGGAACTTGTCGTCGACTTACAGGAGCTTGTCTTGGTTGTGGAGATATGGGGCATAGGGTTAGTCAATGCCCAAAGGCGAGGAACCGACCAGAGAATGATGCTAAGGGAGCCAATGTGCCACCCACTACTGGAGGTCGAGTATTCGCACTAACTGCAGGAGAAGCTGCTAATGCTCCAGGTACATTTTCCCGTACAAATTCATTCTAATAATCATAATCTACTTCCATTGATTCCAGTTTTACCATCGTTAGTATCTCATTAGTTATCAATATATAGGTACGATTTGTGGTATACTTCGTTATGGTGACTATGATATTTCTGTATTGTTTGATACTGGCTCCACCCACTCGATAGTATCTCATTTATTCACAAAGCACCTTACGATCATGCCTACCGCTCTAGAGCCTGCATTAGTGATTTCTACTCCTGTTGGAGAATCGATTGTTATTTCACAAGTATACCAAAACTGTCCTATTCAGATCGAATCAATCATTAGAGAGGCTGACCTATTTCCTATGCACATGGGTGATTTCGATATTATTCTTGGCATGGATTGGTTAACACGACACCATGTTACCATAGAATGTCAAACTCGTCGTGTGCTATTTGGTGATCCTATAAATCCTGACTTAGTTTACCAAGGGAGCCTACCTCGGAAACCTCTCAAAATTATCTCTGCTCTGAAAGCCCAAAAGCTTATATTCCGTGGATGTGAGGGATTCTTAGCTTCTATAAAAGATACATCAGCGGATACTCCTCGTATTGAAGACTTTCCTATTGTTCGGGAATTCTCTGATGTCTTTCCTGAAGAACTTCCAGGGTTACCACCTGAGCGTGAAGTCGAGTTTACTATTGATTTAATCCCCGGGGCGGAACCTATTTCTAAGGCACCTTATCGGATGGCTCCAGTAGAGTTAAAGGAATTGAAAGAACAACTGCAGGAGCTATTACAACTTGGATTCATTAGACCAAGTGTTTCACCATGGGGGGCACCGGTATTATTTGTGAAGAAGAAAGATGGTAGTATGCGTCTATGCATCGACTACCGAGAGCTTAATAAGATTACTATCCGGAACCGCTATCCGTTACCGCGTATTGACGATCTCTTCGATCAACTACAAGGGGCAAAGTTCTTCTCTAAGATCGACCTTAGATCAGGATACCATCAATTGAGGATCCGAGATCAAGATGTTCCTAAGACAGCATTCCGCACCCGTTACGGTCACTATGAGTTCCTAGTTATGCCTTTTGGCTTGACCAATGCTCCAGCTGTCTTTATGGACCTCATGAACAGAGTGTTCCATGAGTATTTGGACCGCTTTGTAATTGTTTTTATCGATGACATCTTGGTATTCTCTAAAAATATAGAGGAGCATGAAGACCATCTTCGTATGATTTTGGAGACCTTACGCCAAAAGAAGTTGTATGCTAAATTTTCTAAGTGTGACTTTTGGCTTGAACAAGTGGCATTTTTAGGCCATGTTGTATCAGCTAAAGGTATCACTATGGATCCGGCAAAGGTGGAAGCTATTACTAAATGGCCTCGACCGACATCCGTCACTGAAGTTCGTAGTTTTCTTGGTTTAGCGGGCTATTACCGACGTTTTGTGGAAGGTTTCTCTCGTGTAGCATTGCCTCTAACTCAACTATTGAGAAAGGGTGTAAAGTTTACTTGGAACGAGGATAGAGAAAAGAGTTTTGAGGAACTGAAGAAAAGACTGGTATCTGCCCCTATTCTTACGTTACCTTCGGGTTCTGGCGGATACCAAATTTATAGTGATGCATCAAAGAAGGGACTCGGTTGTGTTCTTATGCAGCATGGTAAAGTTATTGCCTATGCTTCCCAACAGCTTAAACCGTACGAAGTAAACTACCCAACACATGACTTAGAGCTTGCAGCTGTAGTGTTTGCATTAAAGATTTGGAGACATTATTTGTATGGAGAGACATGTGACATCTTTACTGATCATAAGAGCCTTAAGTATATTTTCACTCAAAAAGAACTCAATATGAGGCAGAGGAGATGGTTAGAACTACTCAAGGATTACGATGCCAACATCCAGTATCATCCGGGCAAGGCGAATGTCGTGGCAGATGCTCTCAGTCGAAAGAGTGCAGGTGGAGTAGCATGTCTTCAAATTCAACCACAGATTATCTCAGATCTGGATAGAATGGAAGTTGGGTTACAGCTTGGTGGGTCTAACGGTTATCTAGCCAAGATGAGGATAGAATCTGATCTTATTACACGGATCAAGGAAGCTCAGAATCAAGATGGAGAACTTTGGGCGATATTACAAAATTTGAAGATAGGGAAACAATCTGAGTTTCGAGTTGATGAACAAGGAGTTATCTGGTGTGGAAATAGATTATGTGTGCCAAATGATTCAACCCTTCGTGACTCCTTATTAGCAGAGGCGCACAGTTCACCTTTCTCTATTCACCCGGGAGCCACTAAGATGTATAGAGATTTAAGGCAGAACTTTTGGTGGAGTGGTATGAAAGAAGATGTAGCTAAATATGTGAGTCATTGTTTAACTTGTCAGCAAGTAAAGATTGAGCATCAAAGAGCTAGTGGATTACTGCAACCATTAGATATTCCTGTGTGGAAATGGGATGATATTTCCATGGACTTTGTTACAGGCCTACCAAAAACATTCAAGAAGAACGACGCCATTTGGGTCGTAGTGGATAGACTCACAAAGTCGGCTCATTTCTTGCCTATCCAACAGGGTTACTCGGCTAGCAAATTATCAGAGGTATTTCTGCAAGATATTATTCGACTTCATGGCACGCCATCGTCGATTGTATGTGATAGAGATCCGCGTTTCACGTCACGCTTTTGGAAGGGTTTCCAAAATGCTTGGGGAACCAAGTTAAGATTTAGCACGGCCTTCCATCCGCAGACTGACGGACAATCTGAACGCACTATTCAGACTTTGGAGGATATGCTTAGAGCATGCGCACTCGAATGGACGGGCAATTGGGATGAGTATTTATGCTTAGTTGAGTTCGCGTATAATAATAGTTGGCAGGCTAGTATAAATATGGCCCCGTTTGAACTTTTATATGGTCGAAAATGTAGAGCACCGATATGTTGGAATGAGGTTGGAGAGAAGATAATCGAAGGACCGGAATTGGTTAGAATTACTAATGACAAAGTTGCCATTGCCAGAGAGAAATTGAAAGAAGCCCAAACTAGACAAAAGAGTTACGCCGATCAACACCGACGAGCATTGGAATTTAGAGTCGGAGATCGTGTGTTTCTCAAAGTGTCACCTTGTCGTGGCATACGTCGATTTGGAATTAAAGGAAAGTTAAGTCCACGTTTTATCGGTCCGTTTGAGATTCTTGAAAGGGTTGGAGAAGTCTCGTATCGTCTAGCATTGCCACCGCAACTCTCTCATGTTCATAACGTTTTTCATGTCTCTTTGTTGAGGGGATACAACTATCATCCGTTACACGTTATTAGTTACCCTCTTCACGCGATTCAAGAAGATCTTTCTTATGAAGAAGAACCTGAAGCTATTATTGATCGTCAAGAACGAGTTATGAGACGCAAGTCTATACCGTTCGTTAAAGTTTTATGGAAAAATCATTCGGAACGCGAGGCGACATGGGAGACAGAAGAAATGATTCGTTCACAGTATCCATACTTATTCGACAACTGAGTGTATGTTTTCTAAGCCTAATTGTTAGTGATTACTCTATTCGTAAGAGGTGTGTGTTTTAAGCAGTATTACTTTCACCGTATTGTATTTCCTGAAGGATTCATGCTACATTATATTGAATTTCGAGGACGAAATTGTTTTAAGGGGGGTAGAATTATAATACCCGTAATAATAATAATAATAATAATAATAATAATAATAATAATAATAATAATAACAATAGTGATAATAATAATAATTTACAAAATTTATTAAAAATGTATAAATAAGTCCAGGGGGTAAATTGCAATTTCTGAAAACTGTTTTGTAAACTTTTAACCACAAAATAACAAAAGGAATAAGTTGAGGGACCATTCTGTAATTTTCTTTTCAAATATTCCACCACCGCCGTCGGCCACCTCCGGCCACTCGCCGGCCGTATTCCGGCGACCCCCGATCTCCAAAAACACACGGTTTTAACCCAATTAAATTATACGAACCGTTCTAGATCGAGAATCGAACTCAACACCACCATCAATTCGAAAAAACCAGATCATGGGTGCGATCTAACCACCACGTGAAGGTTGTCGGCTACTTTACAAACTGTAATCGCATTCAAAACTTAATGATAATCGAATTAATCGTGTACACGCAATGATACAAAGATTAATAAACGAACAAGACTTTCAATTACATCTACAATCCCCAAAAACACTCTGTTCGATTTCTTCGAACTTGCGAACCTGCAACTCAATCAAGAGCACACCTCCGATCGGTTTCAATCGCATTTGATAAGGGGCTATTGCTCTTAATCATCATCCGAAGCTGTCTACAAGTTTAATTTGATTACAATTATCGTTTGAGCATCATTCGATTGACACGGGTGCCGCGACTTGTTCTTCATTGGATTTAACTTCAAACGAACACCATACAGGTAATTCGAAACACCTACATACTCGATTATTGACTAGGAATGAAAGCCCTATCATTAATTTGGCTAATTACATCGTTTTAATGATCAATTGAAGTGAAATTGTTCTAGGGTTTATACGGTATAGAATTTAGGTAATTTGGGATTTAGGATTGATTAGCAGGAATTGAACATAGCATTATACTCGAAATTACATAGGGATTAAAAACCCTAAGCTTAATTTCATTATCGTAATCTGTTGATAGATCAATTTGATCCAAAATTGAATTAGGGTTCGAATGATTTGGGGTTGGTTGGTTGGAACAGCTTAAATCAATTAAAAGATGAATGCTAATGCGGCTATATGCCTTTAGTTCACTGGTTATTGGGAGGGATTTTGGGCAGGAGGTCACGGGTTCGAACCCGGTCTCCTGCCATATTTTTTTAAAAGCCTATTTAACCATTTAAAATTTTGTAAAAATTACCAAAAATTATAAAAACCAATTCTGTAGACTCTTTTTATTTTTAAGACCATTTACATATTTTATAGAAATTGTTTATTTAAATGCTTTAATATTTCTATAAAATATGTTTATAGAAAACACTATTAATTAGTTAAAATACTATTATTTAATTAAATAATGGATCATTATTATGTTTCAAAATAATATTGACATATTATGTAAATGAATAAGGTATAATTTCTGATAGTTATGATTATATATAATATTAACAAACATTATAAATAGTCCATTTTGTTTAAAAATAAGTTTTAAATAGTGGATTAGTTCCGTATTTTTACAGCCAACTTACGGAAGCCATAACTTTATCATAACAGATCCAAATCAGTTAAACTTTATGTCCATGACGAAGTTCGTCGAAAGACGAATCTGTTGGTATATAAAACATCGAAAAACTCATTCGTTTAGACCTCCAAATAGTCGTTTTCGTAACAGCTAGCAGTTCTGCGCAGCTGTAAAGATCCACGTTTTTCTCATATTTCGGTAATCCAAATCAGAAACTTTTCTAAATGAAAGTTATTCAGAACTCACTAATCTAGTAGACTGGAGATTTTCAGAATTTTTAGACGTAGTTTAGTATTTTTAACGAGTGCGAAAAGACAGAGGCAGAACTGGAATTTGTCAAAGTATAATTTGCTTTACGTTATCGTAGGTTCTCACGGCGTTAACCGAGCCTAGACTTTGTTTCTGAATATTGTCATTCGTGTATAAGGTACGGATTCCGACCTTTCCTCTCTCGTAGCATGAATTCCTCTCGTTCTTGATTTTTATCTTGAATCCAGAACTTGACTTGTTGCTTATTAAATCCATAAGATTATTGTTATAAATGATTATCGTATAGTTGACATTGTTTGCATGTGATAGGATTTATCTTCTTTGTAC
Source organism: Flaveria linearis (assembly GCA_024085815.1). Classification (NCBI taxonomy): domain Eukaryota; kingdom Viridiplantae; phylum Streptophyta; class Magnoliopsida; order Asterales; family Asteraceae; genus Flaveria; species Flaveria linearis. The sequence goes on from CM044014.1 coordinate 6,093,465, forward strand.
TCATTGTCACATGTTTCCTAAATTATTGATTATAGCTAGTGATCTTGATTAAGGGTTATGAGCACTAGTGTAACTTATTGTGTTATATTGGCTTGATCGATTGTATTATTGACCTCCGTACCCGAGCACATCCACCTATGGGGACATAGGGCGTCATTGTGGCACAAGTGACGTGCTCTATCTGTGGCAGAGCGATTAGACCACAGCGTCTCTACATTATTATTATGTGCTAAGTTGTGACACATATTGATTATTGTTAAAGGAGGCGTATGGATCGATCCTAGGATATCATTGTTATTGTTATTGGTGAGATGGTTAGGTGTGTGTGCCCACATTCCTATCTCACATATTGGTGCATTAGAACTGCAGCTAATGTACACATTGTTAATTGTTATTGTTATTGGCTCACATGGGTATTCCTTTTAGATGATCATTATCATTTGAGTTTCAACTTGATCATCTCATTGTTATCGTTATTGATCATTGTGTTGCTATTGTTTATTCCGTTACTGAGCATTCTTTGGCTCAGCCGTATTTTCTTTTGTTGTTTTCTCTTATTTTTATAACAGGTACTCAAGGGGCTCAGGGGAACGAGTGAAGAGTGTTAACTCAAGAAGTTAGGACGAGAACATTTGGATTAATAAGATTTAATAAGTACTTTGATTTTAAGACTTTATTTAAATTATGTGGACCTATGTAAGGATTTGTGTGTATCTTAGTACTTTAATTCTATCGTTATGAACCTCTGATTACTGTTTGTGTGACACGTCAGCCCTAACCGGGTTGGGGTGTTACATCTTATTGGTTCAGCACTTAATCATTCAGATATTACCAAACAGCCTGTTTCCATTTCATTTGGCACGCGAAGACTGAGAACCTGCAATACAATTCGAAATGGAAGACGTAGCAAATCATTCTCTATTGAATCTCAAGTCGTTAACTAATAAAGTTTGATTCTTTTTATAGATGAAACCCGTTTGTGTGTAAATATATGCATAGATGTTTTTCAAGATTTCCTTGGGTGTTGGTTAACTAACCAGGTTTGGAGTTGCTAATATAGCTTTCTATCTCTTCAAGGATGGGCTTTTTGATCCTAAGCTTTTAGCTTGGTGACTTTGTTTCATGTGAGAATTCGAAACACGACACTAACTCGATTAGGTTTTGAATTGCTACGTTTAACATTTTAAAATACATGTTTAATCATATAATGTAAACATATTTAACCTGTTTTATTAAACATGTCAACGTGTCTAAAATTATAATACACAATATATTTTACATTGTCAACTTGTTTAACCCCCTTTAATATAACCCGTCAACTCGTTTACAACTTGATTACAAAAAATCTGACTCGTTAATTCTAAGGGTGCTCAGAGCACCCTCGGCAAGAAGTTTCCGGTTTCTCGGGTCACTCGGCAACACCGCTGCCAGTGGTTCGGGTAGGGGTTTTCGGCTGGTAGAAGCCGAAGTTAATTATGGAGGTGGGGTAGTTTGGGTTGGGTCGTACCCCAATTAATTTTAGATAAATTTTAAACAAAAATAAAATGACAGTGAAATAAGTTTAGAGTTCAAGTTTTATCATTTTAACTACTGAACTGGCTTTATCTGTAAACCTAGCTGTACTCGTAAATCTTCTATAAGATCTTCAATGAATATTAGCTTAATAATATTTTGCGCTAGAATCACGCAATATACCCGATTTAGACCACATTGTGCCTGTTAAAAAAATATTCCAATCGAATTGGAGTCGGCGGCCAACCGAATCAAAAGACAAAACAATTTTCAAAACCCACACACGGCGCATTTTAGCTAGCCTTCACCCTTTTTTTTCCATTCAAACTTCAATTTCTCACTACATTCGTGACCAATTCATAGCTTCTTCAACACCTCTTTCTCCATCTCTCTCAATCAATCGATCGATTCCTCCACACAATCAGTTTTCGATCGTTCATTCGAAATCGTATACATCATCTCCACAGGGATCTGATCTGATCTCATCTCATCTCATCTCCTAGGGTTCTAGACATCGTTGTTTCGGCTCTGATTTCTGAAAGAAGACGCGTTTTGATTATTATTATTATTATTACTATCAGTTATGGCGACTATGGAGAGCTTGATTGGTCTGGTGAACCGTATACAAAGAGCTTGTACTGCTCTCGGTGACTACGGTGGTGGAGATTCCTCTTTGTCTTCTCTATGGGACGCTCTTCCCTCCGTCGCCGTCGTCGGCGGTCAGGTAACCTTTTTATCTCTCTGATCTCCTCTACATAATAAGTAAACTTGAAAATTTGGATGATAAACTGTTTAAAAAGTGCTTTTGGTTTATTACGCCAATTGTTCGATCTGTTTATCTGATTTTTAACTCAGGACGATACTATAGCCATCGGTTGTCTAGATCTCCTCTGTTGAGGCTTGAAACTGGACAGAAGTTGGAGATAACGTAATTTATCGTGTGAGAGAGCAGATGAAGTTAGCGTGTTAGTGAAGAAAGGATAATATGGAGTTCAAACTTTTGAATCGCGAGTCATTTTATTAAGTAGAATTAGATATGATAATTTTCATTTTATTATGAAAAGTTGAAGTGCAATTTTTTATGCAGTTTTAGTTTAGTTAATTGTTTTGTTTTGCTTGTTTATGTAATCTCTAATTGACTTGATTATAGAGTTCTGGAAAGTCTTCGGTGTTGGAGAGCATTGTGGGGAGAGATTTTCTTCCTAGAGGATCTGGTCAGTTGTTTATTTCATATTTTGTGTACATTTATATGGTTTTATTCAGTTATTCTTAACTTTGTGGTGTTGATTGATGCACATAATCAGTAATCACTATTGCTTATCTGTTCCAGGGATTGTCACGAGGCGTCCGTTGGTTTTGCAATTACACCAGACAGAGGGCAGGCAGGAAGAGTATGCTGAATTTGGTCATTTGCCCCGCAGGCGATTCACTGATTTCGGTATGTGAAGTTACTAATGCTGTTTTTTTTTAATAATATGATTGTTTAAACATGTGTTATGCAACTTTATCGATTGACATGCTTGTGTAAGACACTAATGTTTTTTCTAATTTTGTAACCCATTTGCAGCTTTGGTACGTAAAGAAATTCAAGATGAAACAGACAGAATCACAGGGAAGACAAAACAAATATCTCCAATCCCAATTCATCTCAGTATATACTCACCAGATGGTGTGTCTTCAAACATTAATGCTGTATACTTGTTGTACTAGAGCCAAGTGCTAGTTATGACTTATTTTTTTTCTTTTATGATGCTAATGTCTCAACATTCTTTCCCTGTTCTTCCAGTTGTTAACTTAACCCTAATTGATTTACCTGGACTAACAAAAGTTGCCGTGGGTATGTTCTCTCTACACTTCCTATATATATATATATACTAGATTATATGGTTGCCCCAAGCTTCATCTGATTTGAACTTTCACTTTCTTTGCAGAGGGGCAGTCTGAAAGTATAGTTGAAGATATTGAAAAAATGGTTCGCCTTTACGTTGAGAAGGTAATGCTAATTCACGTTCTATTTGTAACCAGTATTCTAGTTCTTTCCTCCATGTAGGTATGTGCATGTTTTTTCAAGTAAAATGAGTGTAATTGTGCTCCGTATCAGTTGCATGAAGGCATAGTCAACACTTAACTATATGTAATCAATTTGATGTTGTACTTGTAGTCAGTAATATCATATAAATTCAGTGTTCAGGAAGCCATATCATCACAATGAAATAAGAGTTATCTGATGTGCATAATTTTTTAGTTTTCTAGATTAAAGTCTTTTATACATTAAATGAACAGTTGACAATTTGTTTCCCTGTCAATTTTTCGATTGCCAGGTTTTTGGTGTGATTGTACATTTGTACGATGATTTGAAGTACTGCTATATTTGTTACATTTTGTGTTGATTTTTGAAATAATGTTTTTTGTCAGGTCTTTCAAGCAACCAGATTCTTATAAACAAAATAATGTCTCTACATTATCTTATTATTTTATTATTATTATTATTTTTGTAATTTATATAATCATTTATAAACGAATGTTGTCCCTACACTTTTGTGCTTTAGTTGTACGTTGATTACTTTTTGTGTATACTCTTATTTTACTTAGCCCACCCAGTGGTTTTATTGTCCTTACACCATGAGACACTTTGTGTATGTGTATGTTCTTCCAGTGTATGCTGTTATATTGTATGTTAGCTTAGGATTTGCTCTACCTGTGTATGCTACTTTATTATGGCTATCTTATGGTATGCTTTGTTTTTATATGTTACCTTATTGTATGATATATGTCTTATTATTATGGTGAAAATGTAAGCTAGGGGTCTAAGTAGAAGTGGCCTCTCTAAATCTCAGGATAGAGGAAAGGCTTGCCACCACCCTACCCCTCCTAGACCCTACAATTAGTTCATACTATGCGTGAGATATGCTGGGTATGTTTGTTTGTATTTTTAAACAATTAATAAAAATAACCTTCTTTTTGTTCAAATTGACATTTTGACAATGAGATTTGATTGTGGTTTAAATGTTAAAAATGACCCTTATTGTGGATGAAGTGATGGAAGCCATGGACTAAAATCAAAATTGTGAACTTAAATTAGTGGTTACTAATCGGCATAGAAGTAAATTAACACATACTTTCTAAAACAGAAGTTGCATTTCTTTGGAATGGAAGAAGTAATACATAGTAATAAGTAAGAGCAGTGTTCTAGATATCTGTATAACTGGGTGGGGACTGTCCTGATTATAGCATGACTGGGTAATTAAATGCTTAAGAGAACTAAGCATAGAAAACTGGTATTAAGTCCAATAGTCCATCAGGAATGATTACATGGAATGAAGTGGAGGAAACAAATATTAATTCTCCAGATGTTAAATCATGGCAAAAGAAATCCCAACAGCCGACCTAGTTGTGGTTGGTCTTTTCTTCACTAGTTGGCTGTAGATTTTTGCTTTGACATTTTAATCCTTTGAGTTTTTTTTAATCTTTCACATGTTTTTCTTAGATCTAAATTGTGATTGTTATTTTACAGCCAAACTCCATCATACTAGCAATATCTCCTGCTAATCAAGATATTGCCACTTCTGATGCAATTAAACTTGCCAAGGAAGTGGACCCTGCAGGTATCTTTTTACTTCACTACTGGCAGGAAAATGTTTTCTTTCATAATTTTCTTTTCATTATGCATTTTTTTAACTTGACTAGGTGAAAGGACATTTGGTGTGCTGACAAAGCTTGATCTGATGGACAAAGGAACGAATGCTTTGGATGTGAGATATCACTGTGAAAAAACTTTTTGGTTTATTATTTAGTTATCAGTTATTTCACTTCATCGAGTCTGATGTTGATACTATTTTACAAAGGTCCTTGAAGGCAGAGCTTATCGTCTACAACATCCTTGGGTTGGGATAGTGAATAGGTCACAAGCTGATATAAACAAAAATACGGATATGATGTATGCAAGGCGAAGAGAACGTGAGTATTTTGCTACAAGTCCTGACTATGGTCATCTGGCCCACAAAATGGGTTCAGAGTATTTGGCAAAGCTTCTATCTCAGGTATACCTCCCTGACATTTAATCCATAGTTTTCTTATTCAGTAGAAGAGATAATGATTCTTTCTTCTGTGCAGCATTTGGAAAAGGTAATCAAAGCAAAAATACCAAGCATTACTTCCTTGATAAACAAAGGTATTGAGGAGATGGAGGCGGAGTTGGACCGTCTTGGGAGACCGATTGCAGTAGATGCAGGGGTGAGTATCCTTTTTAATCTGTGGATGATTTTTATAATTGCTGTATAGTTTTCTTCAATTCACCTTACTGATTTCTTTCAGGCACAATTGTACACCATCTTGGAACTTTGTCGTGCTTTTGACAAAATATTTAAGGAGCATCTAGATGGAGGGTAAGCATATTCTTGGATGTCAAATTTAACTGAATACTGGATCATTTTGTCAATGTGGGTTTATAACAGATCAAAGGGGTAAAATGAAAAAAAAGGAAAAAAAGAACCGTGTCAAACTTTTTTTAAACTAATTACTACAACCTATAATGTTCTCTTAAAACACTGGATCATTATTAATATAGTTTTGTGATCATATATTGATGTATGTGAATTAAAAAAATGTTGTAAAGAGGTTGGCTGGTCCGCCCACCTTTTCGACTATTTTAAAAAGTTACCCCTTTATGCATCATTTCCGGGTTTATCTTTATACTAAAAGTGGTTTTTATTTATTATGGTAATATACTAAAGAAGACATGCATATCTGCAGAATAAGTTAGTTTTCCACTACTAGTTTTTTGAAGTATATTCATAATATATTTAGGTTTGCGTTTAATCAAACTTAATGGCTGTTATTTCAGGCGGCCTGGAGGTGACAAAATTTATGGAGTGTTTGACAACCAGCTTCCTGCTGCTTTGAGGAAGCTTCCATTCGATAGACATCTCTCTCTACAAAATGTGAGGAGAATCGTTTCAGAGGCAGATGGTTACCAGCCTCACTTAATTGCTCCTGAACAAGGTTATCGACGTCTTATCGAGGGCTCATTGAGTTATTTCAGGGGACCCGCTGAAGCTTCCGTTGATGCTGTAAGTAATCTTTTTACCGTCAGTTTTAATGTGTTATTGTGTTAACATTGAGCTACACTACTTACCCGTGAACATTCTTCAGGTCCATTTTGTCCTTAAAGAACTCGTCAGGAAGTCAATTGGAGAAACGGAGGTCAGATATTACAAGCACCTATTATTGTTGTTGTTGTTGAAAAAAGTACTTGCATTCTTGTTAGAGGTGTCAAAATGAACATGTCTGAAGGATACATGATAGCTTTTTATACGGTCAAAACGGGTTTGGGTTGACCCAAAACATATTTTCTGTCCAAAAATTTTGCCTTTATAAAATAATTACGGTGTCAATTATAATTACAATATCTATACTAATTCAGTAATGATGTGATTTTTTTTGCTAAAAATTATTTAAGAGGTCTTATGCAATTTGGGCAACTTTTGACTTATTTTTTAGCTGATGTCGTTCACTTGTTTGGCCTGTTAGAAGTAGAAATAATCCAAATAAACTTAAATTTATAAAGTAGACGGGCAAAAATTACCAGTTCTAATTCTTGTTAGAAAGGTGGCAAATTCTTAATTCTTTGGTTATAACAGGAGTTAAGACGGTTTCCAACTCTACAATCTGCTCTTGCTGCTGCTGCTAATGAAGCATTGGAAAAATTCCGTGATGAAAGTAAGAAGACAGTTGTGCGGTTGGTGGACATGGAGTCTTCTTACTTAACTGTTGATTTCTTCCGGAAACTTCCTCAGGAAGTCGAGAAGATGGGCCCCGCTCCCCCTCCTGGAGATCGAGATCGCCGAGCCACATCTGCAGATCGCAAAAATCCACCTTCAGATCGTGGAATCCCCGGTGCAGACCGTTCAAATGCAGTTGACCCGTTAGGGGACCGTTATGCAGATAATCATTTTAGGAGGATAGGCTCAAATGTTTCTTCTTATATTGGTATGGTGTCAGATACACTCAGGAGCACGATCCCCAAGGCCGTTGTTTATTGTCAAGTAAAAGAAGCCAAACAAAATTTACTCAACTACTTCTACACACAAATAGGGAAAAAGGAGGTAATCATTGTTTACCTTTATGGTTTTCTATAATTTTGGTGAGAACTTGTTCTTGCCTTTGAAATTTTGGGCAGATATAGTCATACAAGTTAGGAAGATGGTGAAAAACGTACCATAGACTAGGAATCTACAAATACCAATCAATATAGTCGATTCTGAAATGCAAAAAAGTACGTCGTTCTTGCCAAAATTTTTTGAGGTACAAGTCAGAGAAAAGTAGTTTCTTAGTATGGATCAAGTTTACACTGAACATGTTATGTCTAAATTTTTTCTATAAATAATCAGTTAAATAGATTACAAAAATAATATATTGTTTCAATAATAGTCTAAGAATAAAAAGCAATATGAGTTTTTTGCATTAAATGATATACTTTGGGGCTACTTTTGATCTGTTCATGTTTCAATCCGTTTGAGCTGTTTCTTTTATTTTTTATTATTTTATTTTTTTATTTTATTTTTTAAAGTGAGTATGCAATCCCCATATATGGTAGCAAACAGGACAAAATTGTAGTTGCAGTAGGTACTTCAATTAGCCCAACCCATTTGACTTGTTAGGGATGAATTGTAGTTGCACTTGTATATTGTTTTCCTTTCGTTAAACTCTAGGTCTCTTAGCTTTTTTGAAGTGATTATAATTTTATGTGAACATTAATAATCAAATAATGAGAGCGGGTTAGGAGGTTTTATGCATTTGAATATATGTCAACTGCATTAGCCCAACCCATTTGACTTGTTAGGGATGAAACATAAACCAAAACAACCCATTTCGGAAATGGGTCAAAACGGCTATTCTCTGCCACCCACCCTTGTTTTATACCTTTGTTTATGGAATTAATCATGTAAAATGTTTTGTCAGGGTAAACAACTTGCGGAATTGCTAGATGAAGATCCGTCTTTAATGTCAAAGAGGCTAGAAATTGCAAAACGACTTGATTTATACAAGGTATCGAGAGATGAGATCGAAGCAGTGTCATGGGCACGGTGATCATGATTCATGATTGAATTTTCACTAGACCAGGTTGGGGCGGTGGGGGTTGGGTTGGGGGATTCGTTTTTTTTTTGTTGGTCATTGTTTCACGCTCTATTCTTGCCTTGGGATATGTGACAGTTGATTTTGTGTTTCTTTTGGACAAGTGAATGTGTAGTACATCTATAGAAGTATTAAATTATTTCTTAAACCATTTGTTTGGATGTATTATGGGAGTTCTGTCCCTTGATGTTATTTCTCAAGAATTTCTTAAAAGAATAGCGAAACCCTCTCAGTGCTTTGGGGGTATTGCCTCAAAAGTCAAACCCCACCAAGGAGGGCTTGTTCTCTTTAGAGGGTGGGCATAAAAATCGGGTTCGGAACCGACCCGGTGGACCTGATCTAGACCCGGGTACGGGTAGTATCTGATGGGAGGTGTACTCGGGTTGGATCTGTTTGAACCCATAGGATTAGAACCGGTTTTAGATTTTGAGTTTTTTAACAAACCCGACCTCAACTGAACCCGGTATTGGACACACACACAAGAAAAGAAAAGAAGAAGAAAAAAAACTAAACCCGGTTTTGGACATCACCCGGGTTCATACCTGGTTTCGTCTCAACTCGGGTGCAAAAAACCCGGTTGGGTGCTGAACCCGGTTTGTACTCGGTTTTGGGTACGGCCCAGAACCCGTTTTGCCCACCTCTAGTTCTCTTAGATCTTCGGGTTTGTTGGTGTAAGAAATGAAGTTATAATGGAGCGTGCACTTTATATAGCCTGACTCGTATTAATATTGTTGTTAAATTTTGTAAATAGATTGTCATTTGCAGAATAGATAAAAATGTTAAAGGCTAGCAAGCTAATTTTCTTTTTACAAAAAAATGCTCCTATTAACAAATAAAATTTATGTCTATTCTCTCTCAAAAAAGTTATATATGTTTATTTATAATTATCCTATATATTTAAAAAGGAAATTAAAGAAATAGTTTGTTTATAACGGTTTTGATATTGGCCACAAAAGAATTATGTATTTGCAATCTACCCCCTTGACTTTAAGGAGAAGAAAAGAGAAAACCTCCTTGACATCACATCTTACATCCAGTGCATTTAGAAAGAAAATGCTCTATCTTTTGATCGTTGTTCATTAATGGTTTCTTGTTTTCTTTTCAGTTGTTATTGATGTGTTGCTCGCCAAATGAGCTCTAAGGGCGGTGACGAGAAACCGAAGTGGTGTTCGTCGTTTAGGCGTGGCTGTTGATTATGGTTACCAGCCGTAACCGAGCACCGCATCTGAGCCCGAGCCTAAAATTTCAAAACGTTTCGAGTCAGTCATCATGCGCGCAACGCGCGTCGGTGAAAATTCCTATTTACTTTTAAAATGACTTCTATTCTATTTCAAATTATATTCCACTTGTGGGTCTTGAACTCTTGTGACTTGCCTTCTTGTATAGATTCAGATAACTTGAGTTTAAAATATTACCTATATATTTAAAAAGGAAATTAAAGAAATAGTTTGTTTATAACGGTTTGATATTGGCCACAAAAGAATTATGTATTTGCAATCTACCCCCTTGACTTTAAGGAGAAGAAAAGAGAAAACCTCCTTGACATCACATCTTACATCCAGTGCATTTAGAAAGAAATGCTCTATCTTTTGATCGTTGTTCATTAATGGTTTCTTTGTTTTCTTTTCAGTTGTTATTGATGTGTTGCTCGCCAAATGAGCTCTAAGGGCGGTGACGAGAACCGAAGTGGTGTTCGTCGTTTAGGCGTGACTGTTGATTATGGTTACCAGCCGTAACCGAGCACCGCATCTGAGCCCGAGCCTAAAATTTCAAAACGTTTCGAGTCAGTCATCATGCGCGCAACGCGCGTCGGTGAAAATTCCTATTTACTTTTAAAATGACTTCTATTCTATTTCAAATTATATTCCACTTGTGGGTCTTGAACTCTTGTGACTTGCCTTCTTGTATAGATTCAGATAACTTGAGTTTAAAATATTATAAAGATTAATAATAACAACATTAAAGTCAATAAATCATTTAAGATGTGCTTGAGTTTTGATCAACTGATGGTGAAAAGTTGGATAAAAGTACTTGAGTAGTAACAGCAGAGATAGATGTCGGAATCAAAAACTGTAGTCAATAATTGCAAATTAAATTGTGGTAGATTGTTAGGCAGACGTTGATGAAAGAAAAAGAGGAATCCACAAACGGTAAAACACTACAAACTACAGTGATGAATACAAGGATTTACCATGGGGTACAATATGGATCGGTCAAAATTAAACATGTAAAAAACACCAAATAATAACAAATTAATATATATTAAACCATTAAACATCACTAAAACGCACACGGTTAACATAAACAAACATTTAATGTCAATTTTATCATTCACGTGAAAACACAAATGAAAATGTGAATGAAAATGTCATGACACGCTTCAGTTAAAGAAGTAACACACGCCAATATAAACTGGGAAGTTTAAATGTATTGATGACCAAAATGACGTGACAACTATAATTTTTAATTACAAGGCTACCTCGCCTCAATAGTAATTTTAAGCAAGAAACTATACCAACGGTCGTATCTTTATACATCTAATGGGTTTGTTGAGTTATCATTTCAAGTAGTTATTTCTAACATCAAAGCATTAAATTATTATAGTTTTAGTCTAGGACTGTTCACGAACCTAACCGAGCCAAGCCATGGTCAACTCAAACTCGATGCATTGCAAACCAAGATGAGACAACTCTTTTACAATCAAGTCGATTTTGAACGATTTTTAAGTTATTTAAACAAATATATGAAAATTACGTGCAGTTTCGGTTCCCTCATTTGATATTTATGAGAATATATTCTAATATCATGATAGAGTCTAAAAGTAATAATAACATAAATAAATCTGTGAAATAACCCTGATCGGAATCTTCAAAATAAAACAAAATACACTATTGCAACAATGCTTAAAAGAATACATAATATATGTGCTGTCATGGTTTAAAATAACCTGAATAGATGAAAGAAGAAAAAAAGGAATTAAACAAGTGATTAAAATGGTCAATAGATGGAAATATGAACATCAATCTTCAGATTGTATAATACATAATATGAAAAAAAAAAACTTAAGAAACAGTTGGTTTTCAATGGCTTTTGGTTTGGCCACACATGTTTTTGCGTCTTTTGCCTTTACCCCCCACCCCACATGTGTTTAAGCTGAAAAGAAGGGGGTGCTCATCATATTTGCAACGGCTTTTTTGATAGTGAGAATTTTCTGTTTCCGCCGCTCTCTCCCCGTTCACTGTCGCCGCTTGCACCGTCGCAGCCATGCAAGTGGTTACGATGGTCAATGTTCCGTTTAGCCACCTTGTAACACCGCCGCTGGTAATGGTCAATACGTCTGTGGCTGTGATGATACGTCTAAGCTCCTATCACCTAATCAACGTCCTCATAATTGAACACGCCGTGAAACACGGGCGGAAGACCAACTAACTAAAGCAAACGAACAATTGATCAAATACTTTGTTTTTTCACGGTTTTATCCGCAACACACAAACTTAATGCTAGTTTCCTCTTATTTTAAAGCCTACTCTAACCGTGGTCCCTAAGACCAAAGTGATAATCCAACATATTGCAAGGTTACATAAAACGAGCGAGGGCCCATGCTAGTAACTTAAAGTCCAGTGTAAGGTTGCCATCACTAATCACTTTAGTAGGTAGGTGTCACAAACACACACACCCCTCACCTTCACTCTCACCTTTATTAAATAAAATAAATATAAAATAAAATATAAAATAAAATAAAAAGTTAATTTTAATTTTCCTCCCCCAAAAATTGATTAAAATAATAATTTTTCTTTAAAATATTAACAACATCAATTTACCTATAAAAGCTTAAATGTTGTTTTAATTTTATTCAAAAGTTTCATTATTTTGAATAAAGTTGAAACAACTAATGAAACTTTAAATTGAAATTGAAATAAATTATGAAACTTTTAAAGATAAATTATGTTTTTAATCTTTAAAACAAATAGTTATTTTAACAAAACTAAAGAAGTAAAATGGAACTTAACTCTAAAATAAAGGGAAAACTTCACAAAATATTAAACAAGTTTTAACAGCGTTTCAATTAGGTCATTTATATTTTTTTGTTCTAACCAGGTCACTAAAGTTTTAAAAGTGTTTTAATTGGGTCATTAATACTTTTATTTGTTTCAATCAGGTAATTAAAGTTTTAGAAGTGTTATAATCAGCTCACTTATATTTTCTAAATTGTTTTAAATAATTCACAAATTTTTTTATTAATTCATTTTTATAAATATTGTTAGCTTTTTAAAAACTTTAATTTTTTTATATTTTCACAACTTATGAATGACCTAATTAAAACAATCCTAAAACTTTAATGATCAGATTGAGATAAAATTTTTACGAATGACCTGATTAGAATAAAAACTTTATAAACAATTTAATTAAAACAATTTTGATTATTATTTTCTAAAGTTACCCCAAAATAAATATCATTTCCCACTCATTTTAGAAGACCACGCCAATATCCCACTTTTAACACAATTTCTGCACTCTGCTTCTACTATCACCGGGAAAGTGTGACGTCATCACCGCCGGCCGTCGTTTGTCGGAGATCATATATCCTAAATTTTGTAAGTCTCTATTCATATCTGCATAATATTCGTAGAACGTTTTGATTTTGACTTCGTAATCGGAATTTGATAAGTCTGCACGTTACAGTCGCTGTTCTTCATCGTCAACACCGATGGAATGATGTGTTCATGTGTTGTAGAGATTTGTAACATAGTTTCAGGTTTATTTGATGATTAACTGATAGTGATTGCTAGTTTTTAGCGTCTTCACTGTAAGTGATCGTGCCTCTTCACCGTCTACACATCTGGAGCGATATGTTAATTTCTTCGTTGAATTTAACAGTTTAATTTGAAGTTTATGGTGATAGTAGCTTGGTAGAACGGATTATTAACACCTGCATGTTCGAATCGATGTTCTTCACCGTCAATAGTTACCGATCGATTGATATGCTCATGTGTTGTATAGATTTGTAACATAATTTCAAGTTTATGTAACGATTAACTGATAGTGATTGCTAGTTTTTAGCATCTTCACTGTAATCGTTCCTTCGTTTTTCACCGTCGACTAATCTGGAACGATATTTTCATGTGTTCGTTGAATTTAAAATCTTATTATGTAGGTGATGGTGATAATAAACTGGTTACATAGCTCAAATGATGTGTTAATTTGTAACTGAGAGTAGAAAATTGGCAGTTTATTGTGTGGAGATTTGATCGGAGGCACATTTTGGCGTAGCGTAAGTTTGAACTTTGAAGATCATTGTGTGAGTTGCAGTCTGAGTTTGTTAGATGTACAATCGAAGATGCATAGGGTACAAGTGATGAGGTGCCTTTTGGTTTCCGACTTTGGGGTTCCATTTTTATGATTTGGTGGGTGCTGTTAGGATATTGGGAGAGTAAATAGGAAAATAAAGATATGATGAGATGGAGGTTGTTTACAACAGACCTATACACGTGACACACCAGCCTCATACACGTGACATGTACATAGCTGTTATAACGCCGACCTAACTATAGTCAATATTGATTAGTTAGTCAATATTGATGGTATTATCCTTTTGAGAATTTTTCTATATATTATGTATTAAATATTTAATAAATTAATTAAATTAGTTCAAAACTAATTTCTGAACCTAAATGTTCCAATTTTAGCACTTACTTTCTTCTAAGTAACTCAAACCTTTCTTGAAAGAAGACAATATTATTTTGAGGTAATGTAAACCGGATCGGAGGTCGAACCGGACGCCTTACTGGTTTGGTGATCGGACCGATCGGACCGGTCGGACCGGTTGGACCGGTCGGACCGGTTGGACCGGATTTAAGTATATTTTAATTATATTTATATATGTAATTAAATATCAGTAATTTATATATGATTTATATATATATTTTATAGTTATATATAAAACTTAACTATATTTGTATATCCGACGTACTAATTTATGGTTTAACACCCCGTTTTTACCCACTAAAATCGACGTACTAAAAAATGAGTCACACCAGACCGGACCAGGCACCGAATCCCGGTCGAACCGGTCGGACCGGCCGGTCCGATCCGGTCTCAACAACAATGGTAATGCATAAGACGGTGGATGGTTAAAACTGGTTGACCTAACATAAAGGAAGTTGTTTTTGAAAAATAGTTTTATGATTAAGTTGTGCTCCACATATAAGGTATAATAATAATTTTAAACTAATATTCTAAAAAATTTAAACCTTCACTTTGTATGTTTATAAATTATCATGCCAATGATTTTGTGGGAGGCCGGAGCCCTTGCCTCTTTCGAAGGTCCTGAGTTCAAACCTTAATATTAAGAAATAATTACTAACTTTGTGCTATTAACTACTATTCATTAAACTGCCGTTCAAAAAATACATAAATTATCATCATTATATTTAAATTGGTTGCTCTGATTTGTGTTTACCAACTTAGTTGCGCTGTTTTCAAAAAAGGATACTTTAAACAATCTACTAATTTTTTTGGGAGGCACATATTTGGTTAAATAGTGTGATTTTAAGGGGATATAAAAAGTAGTATAATAGTTATTTGTGTTAATGATTCGAATCCTTTAGATGGTTGTTTCGATAACTATTTTGCTTTTTTGTAAATAAAATATTATTGTTTATATTTTATAACAAAGAAGCAGGTTATGTTTATAAAAAATCATTTTAGTTTGCATGTAATAAATAGTAGGATTACGAAGACATACTTGAAGGTGATAAGGCCATATTTGCTTGTTTAAAAATATTGACGGGTGTAACCTTTAAAATTTGTGTATCCTATGAAAACGTCAATTTGAGGGTGTTCTTTATCTAGTGTGAAAAGAGATGAGTTTTATTGATGTAACAAGTTGAAACAGATGAAGTAAAATAGATGGGGTACATTTGACAAATATTTTCATCTTTCCTCCAGTTAAAGTTTCTAAGTAATGTAGCCTGACAATGATCAGGCACTAGAATTTTTTACTCAATTTACGTTATCAATAGTAATTTTTATAATTTTTGTCTTATAAAACTTTGTTTTTAGCTTAATAATATTTGGGTTAATCTGAAAAGCAATACAGTATTATTTTGAGAAACCTGATTCTCTACCACCTAATAGTCGAACTTGGTATCACCAAGTTAACTTGACACAGTTACAATACTTTTGTAATCAGTTTAAACAACCATGGAAGATGGAATTCAAGCAAAGTTAATTAGACATGAAGACGAGGAAGAAGGTGACTTGAAAGGGAGGATATGGGACGAATCAAGAAAGATATGGAGGGTCGCATTGCCAGGTGTTATATCAAGAGTATGTGCATTTGGAACCATTGTTGTCACACAATCATTTATCGGCCATATTAGTGGCTTGGATCTTGCCGGCTATGCCCTTGTTCAAACGCTTAGTGTCCGCTTTGTCAATGGAATCCTTGTAAGTTCAATATTAAGAGTTATTTCATGTTTAAGATAAATAATGAAAGGCATGAAGTGTGAGCTAGAGGTCACCGTTTGAATCCATCTACTTATGATTGAGTTAGTTAGGATTTTGGATACTATCTTATCCTATTTGGGTCACATTGAAGCTGACCATATATGGCCTGAATTGTATGACCTGTTTTCACCTGCAGCTAGGAATGTCGAGTGCAACCGAAACTCTTTGTGGACAAGCATTTGGAGCGGGGCAACACCACATGATGGGCATTTACTTGCAAAGATCATGGATCGTCGACTTGTTTACTTTAACTGTCTTGCTCCCGATCTTCATCTTCGCTACACAAATTTTCAGACTTCTAGGGGAAGATGAGGCTGTTGCAAACAGTGGAGGTTACATTTCTCTATGGTTCATCCCTTTTGTCTACAATTTTGTCTTCAGCTTAACTGTACAAATGTACCTTCAAGCACAGTTGAAGAACATGGTCATTGCATGGCTTTCAATCTTCCAGTTTGGGATCCACATCCCTTTGTCTTTGCTTCTTGTGTATAAGCTAAACCTTGGGGTTGCTGGTGCAATGATTGCACTGTCATTATCATCATGGTTTCTTGTGATTGGAGAACTCATTTACATATTTGGTGGTTGGTGTCCTCATTCTTGGAAAGGATTTACAGTTGCTGCCTTTAAGGATCTGCTTCCTGTTGTGAAGCTTTCTATATCTTCTGGTGTGATGGTCTGGTAAGTAAGGTGTAAGGCACACACTTTTTCTATACTGTCTGAGTTTTGACATCAACCTCATTATTTTTAGTACAAGTGCAATTCTAGTTATTTATGTAACACCTTTTCTCCAATTTCATTTTCTATTTTTAATAAACAATAGCAGATCATTGGATTATAGTAATTATTTTGATTTGAGTAACATGATTTGAGGTTTTATACATTACAAATACATGTTGAGCAACTTTCAACATGTCCCCTTTAAGTAAAACACTTCTAGTTCTCCAGTCTGGCCCATTAGAGATTAAACATAGCTGGAATCAACATATTGATAAAGAAATTGGTTGAGATTGCCACCTTTACTTACAAGACTCAAGATTATTGTAGATGCTGTACAAATATGATATTGACTTTTTTCTGCCTTTAGCAAATATCGTAAACTCCTAGTCCTAATGTTCAAATGGAATGTCTGCCTTTTCAGTTTAAGATACCAATACTTTGAAATCCTTAGTTTTTTATGTTTACCTGAATAGTCAAAAGCCAAAGTTTTCATTCTGGGAACTCATGTAAATTGGTCATATTTTGCCAAAGTAGGTTGAATTAACAAATGCATCAATTTTTCTCTGTCGGAATGCTATATTATCATCATCATATGCGAAAATATGTTCTTTTGCTTAATAAAACATAACAAACCTTTATATCTGTTGTCTATGTAGCTTGGAGTTGTGGTACAATGCCATATTGGTCTTACTTGCGGGTTACATGGCAGATGCAGAGGTTGCTATATCTGCTTTCTCCATATGGTAACAATTGTTTTGTGAGTTTATACATTCATTCAGTTCCAGCTTTCCTTAGAAATCGCTAAATTATGAATATTTTGCAGCCTAAACATCAATGCATGGGAGTTCATGATCAGCCTCGGTTTCTTAGGTGCTGCATGGTAAATGGACTTATCATATCCTTCATAAATATATTTAAGTTCATGGTTTGTCATCGACTATATGCTTCTGATTAACTTTGTTAGAGTTGGCAATATTTAGAAACTAAACGAGACAGTCGTTCAAAACAATTTCAATCGCTTACCTCTTTAATTAGAATATTTTATTTTGCCAACAAATGGTTTTACAATCTTATGTGAAGCTTATTTATAAAATTTAAAAGAGATATGAACAAAAAGTGTTTGGGAGTTGGTTTGATCCGTCTGGACTGGCACCTAAAATCTTAGCCTCATGCAACATTTCTGCCCACCCACTTTGCCACCCCTTATTTATATTGTATTGTGCAGTGTCCGTGTTGCAAATGAATTAGGGAGAGGAAATGCCAAAGCAGCAAAGTTCTCAATTAAAGTCTTGTTGGGCACTTCTATTGCAATCGGAGTGTTCTTCTTTGTTCTCTGCTTGATTTTTGGAAGAAAACTTGCCTACTTGTTCACCGATGATGAAAGAGTTGCCGAAACAGTATCAGATCTTTCTTTGCTGCTTTCTTTTTCGGTTTTACTCAATAGCATTTATCCTGTTCTTTCAGGTAACACTTTGACCCATTATAATTAGTTTCCTTTCAGAAAATCAACCTAGAGGTGTCAAATTTCGACCCTTTTACTTTTGAATAAGTTCATTTGGTTATTTTTTGTCGTAAATGGATCAGCTCAACAAATTTAAGTGAAAATGCAATGGGTATACGGGTCAGGTGGGTTAATCGGGTCTAAAGTCGTTCAGTATTGTGATCATATACATTTTCAGTAGTATTTAGCGCTGTGGTTAATCAAATTTTGAGACAAAAAAGCATTTGTGGATACCGAACAATCCAACATCCACTAAAAAGTACTAGTTTGTAAGCTGGTATGAGAGATGATGTTGGTGAATGTGTTTTCACTATGTCTTTTCACTATACATCATGGATATAAATACACGTTTGATATACAAGCTAAAAGGAAATGAGCTATACTAAGGGAAAGTAATTGAGGCTGACAATAAGGTGACAGCTGTGATTGAAACAGCTGTGATAGAGGAGACTATGTTGATGTGCTTTGACTTTTCATCTTTTGATTCTTTTACTGTGTGGTCATGATACGCCCCCGCAAGATGGAGGATCCATCAGATACTCCAATCTTGGAGCGAAGTCGGGTAAAGGGACCTCGGCTAAGAGGTTTGGTGAGAACATCTGCAAGTTGGTCAACAGAGTTGATGTGGAGGACTTTCAAGGAACCATCCGCCACCTTTTCTCGTACAAAGTGATAGTCCAATGCAACATGTTTCATGCGAGAGTGATATACCGGATTAGCACATAAGTAAGTTGCCCCTGTGTTGTCACAAAAGAGGGTAGGAGGAGATGCTTGTTTGATTCCAAGATCCGCAAGCAAATGTTGAACTCAAGAGACTTCAGCTGCAGCATTAGCTAAAGCTTTGTACTCGGCCTCTGTTGATGATCGAGAGACCGATTTTTGACGTGCGGATTTCCAAGAAATAATAGCTTTGTACTCGGCCTCTGTTGATGATCGAGAGACCGATTTTTGACGTGCGGATTTCCAAGAAATAATGTTTGAGCCATGGTAGAGAATGTAGGCAGTTGTTGAGCGACCACCATTAGATATCCCTCCCCAATCAGAGTCTGAAAAGGCTTTGATGTCGAGTGAAGATCCTCTTTTAAGATATAAACCATGATGAATTGTGCCTTTTAAATACCGAAGAACACGTTTGAGTGCCTGCCAATGAGTCTGAGATGGGGAGTGCATAAACTGAGACAAGCGGTTCACAGCAAAAGAGATATCTGGTCTGGTAAATGCCAAATATTGAAGAGAGCCCACCAATTTCTGATAAGGTGTAGGATCAACACCTGGTGACCCGTCCATAGGAGTGAGAACAATTGAAGAGTAGAGAGGAGTAGTTACCTCTTTTGCACCATCCATATGAATGTGAGTGAGGAGATCTTGGATATGTCTGTGTTGAGAAAGAAAAAGACCGTTTTTAGTGGAAATAACTTCAATACCAAGGAAGTGGTGGAGAGGTCCTAAGTCTTTTAGAGAGAAGCGATTGGCTAGGGAGCTAATGAATTTGGTGAGGAAGGTGGAATTGTTTCCCGTTAGTACAATGTCATCGACATAGACTAGAAAGAAACACATGATGGCATTGTGATTGTAGATGAATAGAGAAGCATCAGCTCTTGACTTTCGAAAACCACAAGTTTCAAGAAAGGAAGTTAATTCCATATACCACGCTCTTGGGGCTTGTTTGAGGCCATAGAGTGATTTTCTAAGTTTACACACATGATGTGGGAATTGAGGATGAGTGAACCCTGGAGGTTGAGTCATAAACACTTCTTCATGTAAAGTTCCATGAAGGAATGCATTGTTTACATCAAGTTGTCGAAGGGGCCAATTTTGCGAAAGAGCCAAAGAAAGAATGACACGAATGGTTACTGGCTTTGTAACAGGGCTGAAAGTGTCAAAATAATCCGTTCCATATTGTTGAAGGAACCCTTTGGCTACTAACCTAGCTTTGTACTTAGAGATGGTACCATCAGGATTCCGTTTAACCCGAAAGATCTATTTACACCCGATCGGGTTATGAGAGGCTTTGGGAACTAATTCCCAAGTACCGTTTTGCATCAGCGCATTGAATTCTTGGTCCATAGCTTGTCGCCATTTAGGATCTTTGAGGGCTTGACGATATGTGGTGGGTTCTATGGTAGGAGGGATGGGATGAAGAGTGGTAGAGTTGACAAAGTTAGAGTTAAAATATTTAGGGTTTTGTTTTCTTATCCTTGGTGGTTGTGGAGGATGACTTGCAGAAGTGTTTTCGTGAGGAAAGAAATGTTGGGGTGTTACACGATGGGGATGGAGTTGTTTGGGACTCTGTTGTGGATGAGGAGGTGTTGGAAGTGGTAATTGGAGCGGATGAAGGGGTAGGGTTGAGTGTTTGAGGGGAAGTGGTAGTTTGTGTGGGACTTGGTGGGGTGTGTGATGATGAGGGGCTCGGTGTGGAGGTAGGTATTTGTGTTAGAGGTGTTGTGGTAGGTTTTTGCCGACGGGAGTAGGTGAAGCGATAAGTGGGTGGTGGAGGATGTTGGTTTTGGTAAGTGGGAGTTGTTGGTTGAGATTGTGGTGAAGTAGTTGGAGAAGGTGCAACATAGGATGGAGAGGTAGGAATGGGTATTGTTAGTGGAGATTGAGGTAAGGTAATTGATTCTTGAGAAGAGGATGAAAGGAATTCGGGAGCGCGGGTTAGGGCATGGTAAGAGCTAGGGTAAGAGGGAAAATGAGTTTCAATGAACTGGACATGTCGAGAGTGATAGAGTCGACAAGTGGAGGGATCTAAGCATTTGTAAGCGGATTTGGAGCTTGAATAACCAAGAAAGATGCATGGGGTGGATCTTGGTTGGAGTTTGGAGGTGGTGTAAGGCCTTAACCATGGGTAGCAAAGGCAACCGAAAGGTTTGAGTTTGGTGTAATTTGGTGATTGACCAAAAAGACGTTGAAAGGGACTTTGATTATTAAGGATGGGTGTGGGAAGTCTGTTGATAAGATAAACAGCCGTTTGAAAGGCATGTGACCAAAAGGTGATCGGGAGTTTGGCATAGTGGAGTAGAGCAAGGCCTGTTTCAATAATGTGGCTATGTCGACGTTCCGCCACACCATTCTGTTCCGGAGTGTAAGGAGGTGTGGTATAGTGAGAAATACCATTAGTTTGTAGGAACGGTAGAAGGCCTTGGTATTCCCCCATTGTCACTAAAAAAAGACACAATTGGTGTTTGAAAGAATTTTTCAACAAGTAGTTTGAATTGGGGAAATAAAGTGGCGACATCAGATTTTCGTTTCATAGGATAGAGCCAAATATATTTTGAAAAATAGTCGACAAAGATGACATAGTAAGTAAATTTATCGATTGAACTTTGAACAGGGCCCCATACATCCGAGTAGATTAATTGTAGTGGTTTGGTAATAATAAATGAGTTTTTGCCAAAAGGAAGTTTGTGACTTTTATTAATTGAACAAGAGGAACAATGCATATTGGAATCAGAAAGACATAAACCTAGTTTTGATCCAAGAGACTTTAATACTTTAGAAGATGGGTGGCCTAATGTATGATGCCATGTGAGTGGAGATGCTTTGGAGGTGACATTGAGTTGCAAATTGGATGGAATGGTGGCACTGTAAACGTCTTCATTGTTCTCCCCCCGCATGAGATGCGCCCCGTGCGAAGATCCTTCACAAAAAAATGAGAGGGAAAAAATTCAACAGAAACTTGATTAGTTTTGCATAATTGAGCAACCGATATAAGATTACGTTGTAAATGAGGAACACATAATACATTAGGTAAAGATAAGGTTTTATGTAGTGTGTTTATGTGTTTGAAACCAATGTGGGATATTTTCAAACCATTACCATTACCAAGTACTATCTCATCAGGTCCACCATATTCCGAGACGTTGTGCAAAGTGGAACGATCCGTGGTAACATGGTTTAAGGCCCCACTATCGAACAACCAAGTTGGTGAAATTGGAGATGAACCCGATGTGTTGACATTGACAGCTGGGGCACTGGTTGGGGATGGGGAGATGGTGATATTATTGTCACGCAAGAATCGGGATAACTTCCGGCAGTCACGAGTCAGGTGGCCGGGGATATTACAAAACTGACAGAAGGTGGTGTTCCTGTTTTGACGAGGCCCATTGGTGTTAGACCATTGGTTTCGGTTGTATTGACTTCTCTGCTGATTAGAGACTCGATTTGGCTTGGTGGATGAGCCATCATACCTTCCACGTGATCGGCCTTGTTGGCGATGTGTGTAGTTGACAGTAGTTAAAGTGGGTCCAGCAGCTGGTGCTTGTTCTTTGATTGCTCTTTCAAAGTCAGTAAGCTTATCAAACAATTCTGGGTAGGATATAGGGTTCTCACGCACCTTGATGGCAGCAACAATGGTGGAATATTCATCACCAAGTTGAGATAAAATATGTACCAGTAGATCTTCCTCTGCAATTGGACTTTGGGCAATGGCTAAATCATCCGCAATTGATCTCATATCCTGAAGAAACTCAGCAACTGATCGATTTCCTTTAGGGTTTTTCACGAGCTTTGACTTCAATGATATGATGCGAGACCGGCAGCAGCTTGCGAAGCTTGAATTGAGACGCTCCCAGGCATCACGAGATGTTGTAGCAGAGGAGATGAGGGGTTGAATCTGATCAGAACAACTGCCAAGGGTGGTGCTGATGATAGTCTGATCTTGGCGAAACCAGAAGAGAAAATCGGGGTTGGGTATGGTACCTTCTTTGTCAGCAAATGTTTTCTTGGGAGGTTCTTGATTCCCATTGATGAAGGTGTCGAGTTCTAGCCCTATTAGGGTTGATTCAATTTGTCGACGCCACACAGGGAAATTATTAGAAGTGAGCTTGATTGGGAAGTGAGTTGCAGCGGTTATATGAACAGTTTGTTTGGAAGCCATTGATGAAGAAATCAAAGGTGGAGCAGGGGAAAGAGTAGGATCGGCTCTTTGGAGCTTCAAAGAGGCTCTGATACCATAAGCTGGTATGAGAGATGATGTTGGTGAATGTGTTTTCACTATGTCTTTTCACTATACATCATGGATATAAATACACGTTTGATATACAAACTAAAAGGAAATGAGCTATACTAAGGGAAAGTAATTGAGGCTGACAATAAGGTGACAGCTGTGATTGAAACAGCTGTGATTGAGACAGCTGTGATAGAGGAGACTATGTTGATGTGCTTTGACTTTTCATCTTTTGATTCTTTTACGGTGTGGTCATGATAGTTTGGACATAAACTATGTTTTGACCTGTTACCCAACCCATGGCTTGTCTATTTTGGCATCTAGTCAACGCTGATATACAGAACACTTTACTTTGTGCCTTGAATATACAAATCTTGTTGTTATTAGGGGTGGCAGTTGGAGCCGGAATGCAGGGTACTGTAGCAATCGCGAACCTCATTTGCTTCTACGTGATTGGTATTCCAATAGGGTCATTGCTGGGCTACTTGACTAACCTTCAAGTAAAGGTATACAATGTCTGGGTCGAATATATTTTCAACCGTTTTTAGTTGCTTCAGTTATAACAACTGTGCTATCTGACAGGGAATATGGATCGGAATGATCATTGGTGTTGTGACACAGACTTTTGCCCTTATATACATGGCATGGGCAACCAACTGGGATGATCAGGTAAGTATGACACATATCGTGTATTATTTCTTTTTCTTGTTTTTAAAGTCGAGTTAACTCGATTTTATTAAACGAATGTTCTGGTTCCGGTGTTGTAGGTTAAGAAGGCTTCGGAGCGATTAACTCAATTTTATGTGAAGTCATCTGAAGATCCAGAGTAAATGCATTCGGAAAATAGTGTGCTTCTATGAGAAGGTTAGCTGCTTTGGTATTTGAGGTCACAAGATTTTGTAGTTATTTGAGTATTTTTTCTAATAAAGTTGGGTTTATTTTTGTTTGTCTACAATTTTATAAACTGAGAGTAGCTTCTCTATCTTTATTAGACGAAATTAAAGTAGTAACTACTATTATTTTTCTAATTGTTTGACGTCTTTAAAAAAAAAAAAGATTACCGTCTGTGTATAGGGTTTTCATCTGTATTCGTTCTAATCATTTATCAACATGTTGTCTTCCGAATATATCGGGTGTTTATTTTGGTATACGAAGTTAGCGCTAAAGTATAAACGCTGCCCTGTTAGAACCATTTTACTGGACAAGCAATCGCTCGCTAAGGAGCAGCCTAGCCAGCCGATGTCACAGAACCACCAGGAAGAAGCTGCAGACTGATTGTCCTT
Organism: Flaveria linearis; assembly: GCA_024085815.1. Classification (NCBI taxonomy): domain Eukaryota; kingdom Viridiplantae; phylum Streptophyta; class Magnoliopsida; order Asterales; family Asteraceae; genus Flaveria; species Flaveria linearis. Next base: position 6,118,069 of record CM044014.1, read on the forward strand.
GCTCAAGGATCTCTCATTAAAATTTTCAAACATGTAGCATCCATATCAAAGTCGATAACATAGTATATAGTTCTCGCATTTTGACCAGCATCTAGCATAAAATTCTTTCATGAAAGTTAAACTGTATGTCTTAATCGGAGACAATTACTAGACGGATATCTTACTTGTACGTAGTTATTTCTCGACGCTATAATCGAAGATACAAGGTGCTAACTGCTAAAGATCTGTAACAACACCGGGGTCCAAACAATGCAACCTTGTATGGTCCATGATTCACTTCATTGTGCATCTAGCCATGTGGCAGGATGAGCGGATGAGCAGCAGGTGACCACCCTCCTTAACTATCATGAGGCAGTTGGTGACGGTCATGGACCACACCTGTAGTTACTACATGATCCCGAATGATGCATCAGAACGAGCTCTTCACCACCTATGACACCATGATCAATGCAGAGAAAAAGCTATGCAATTATTCATCACTTTTCTCTCAACAAGTTATTTATTTTCACGTCGAAGGTTGATCACAATAACTCGTCTTTTCATGTGACGAGATAAACGGTGTTTTGTTTAGAGAGTTCTAACATCTCTATGGTGTCCTTTTGGTCTCGTCGTAGCAAAGCATTGATTAATCTTAAAAACGGTGAATTCTTCTTTCGACAATAATAAAATACACCCTAAATGGGAAACCGAGTTGCATACCATGGTTTGACATGTTTCCACATCGACTGGTTGAGAAACATAAAACCGAATACGTCGTTTGTGCTTGTTCAATTTAACTGTTTTTAACTAAACCTAAAGGGCATGTAATTAGCATCTTCATTTAATACTTCACAAGTCTTTTTGACAATTATATAAGAGAACCCCATATAGCTTAAAAGTTTCAGATGTTAATAATTTATCGTGTCAATGTTCGATTTGAATATTTAAATGAAAAAAGTTCAAATACAAAGTGTATTTTTACTATAAAGTGTGAGAAGACGCAATGAGTCAAGAAAAGACACAATATTAGTCGTCCTCACTAAGGAAAAAAATAAACGAAAAAATAAAAAAAATAAAAATTAACATTTTTTATTATGTCATTTATGAAAGAAACAATGACTTCGTTGTCATGATGAAAGACACAATGACGTCATTGTGTCAATATAAAAGACATAATGACGTCATTGTGTCATATAATGACACAATAAAAAAAATTTATTTTATTTTTATTTTTTCTGAAAGAGGACAACAAGATGAACAAAGACTCCGATGTGTTTTTTTAAAATTCGATTTAGATTGTGAAGTATAAATTTTTTGTGACTTATTTAGACTCATTATGACTCTCACACTTTACAACAAAAATACACTTTGTAAAAAATCTCAACATGTTTAAATATCTATCATATAACATTGTGGTCGCCATATCAATTTTGATTCTTAAATTCACTTTTCGTTACTATACTTTGTTTCGATATTCATAACTCGATAAACTCATAAACTGAAAAAACAAAAAGGCTTCCGGCTACCATAAACCGTCGCTAAAAAATGATAACCTCCACCGGAGCATACTTCAAGCCCACCACCGTCAGATCTCAGGCCACAAATTCCGGCAACGGTGCACCACCACCGGACAACCACCGCCCAACGCCACCATCACCGCCACCGCCTCGAACGCCGTTGCTATCAGTCCCCAAACCATCGTGGATTGTCAAATCAGAGGTAACACCAATGACTAACCTTTCTTAATCGATTCTGATACTTATTAGCTTTGTTGCTGATTACTTTCATCTATACATACTTTGTTAATTAAAATCAGATTATCATAGAAATTCGTTGGAGCAAATGGAGTATTGATTCCAATATTAGGGCAATCTGGATGTTTGATTACTTCATTATGTGTACATAAACTGCAAAAGGGCGTATGTATATAATTCGCAACTTTGAAATAAACTAATTGTTGATATTCGTCTGTAGCTCTATGCTACCAGCTTACCATTAGGTAACCTTTGGTGAAGATGTGAATAGATTAATGGAACATGAAGAACACGCACAACATACCTATTTCTCGTAGGAATCATTCAAGTGATTTTTGCTGAGATTTGTGCAATAACTGTTATCCTTCCACTTTATTGTAGGACTTCAATAAGTTAGCTCAAACAATTATGATCTGATGATTATACTGTGTGGGTGATTTTGAAGAGTAATTAGTATTTGAATTAGTCTTTTTGTTGTTTGCAGTCTAATGTTAGAATAGAGAAAAGACGAAAACCAGAGCCTTCATGTGTAGTTTGCAGAAGCAGTGGCAGAGTCAACTGTTTCGATTGTTCAGGAAAAGGTCACCCTTTTGCTATTCGAGTTTTATAATCTGGTTAAATATAAAAAGGTTCCTAAAACTGAACGGGTCAAACAGTCGCTTAACATGTTTGCGAATGTTACAACATCATAAAGGGTGCTCTTTACCATTCGAGTTCATGTGGTCATGGATTCTAACCTATGGAACCAAAGCTTAAACATGGTCATTTGGCCAAAACTGACATTTGGTGCTTACAAGTGATGTTTGTTTATTATGTTGTAGGTCGAACGAATGGCGTTGACTTAGCAATGCTACCGAATGGTGAGTGGCCAAAATGGTGAGGTATCCCCTAACCTTGAGCATTTTTAAAAATGTACAACCAAGGAATGTTAAGGAATCAGATTTTGGTACAGGTGCAAGACTTGTGGTGGTAGCGGGCTTGCCTACTGTTCACGTTGCCTTGGGACGGGAGAATATAGGTATCTTATGGGATTTCATTTCATGAAGAAAGACGAAGATCAAACTCGAGAGAATTACAAGGTTCGCGATATGTTGCGAGCTCGCAAAAGTGCAGAAGATTTGCTCCTGAATGATGAAACATCTTAAATGGAATATCTTGCAGCCCATCTCTACTATGATTTGGGGGAAGAAAGCTGTAAAAGGATCAATGACTGAGGTCAGACATTTGTTTTCACATGTTTTCTTGATGCTAATTTAAAAAAAGAAAGAAAAAAGAATTCAGTAGGAGTTCGATTGTGAACTAAAATGAAGGGTTAAGAATTTAAGATTGAGTAATCATGTGAAAATAGTGAATAGCATGCAAAAATGTCTATATAAATTTTTACAAAGGTATATCTAATTATCTGTACGTGATTCAAGTAGAGAATTGTGAAAATCACATAACCATGTGTGATACACAAGACGGTTATATAAAAACATGATTGTATCTCTTTCTTACATTATATAGTCAGGGGCGGCTCAAGGGAGAGTGAAATAAAACAAAGGCTTTAAATTCGTCTTTTTTTCGTTGCAGTCACTATGATTCATTGATGCGAATGGAGAATCAATCGCAGATACGAGCATATTACTTTTTAAACCGGCATAGCCTATGGTGTTACAAAAATAAGTCTATTTGTAAATGACACGAAACCAGTCATGTTTTTCTTGTTAGGATTTTTTTGGCTATATGAAAAGTTCCCATCCCACATTGGTGCAAGGATGAAAGCTTGGGAGGACTCCAAGCTTATAAAAGAAGTCCAAGGCTTTGGTTTCAAAGTGCCCCAACCAAAAATACACTTGAAGTGTTTGGTTCTTTCTTTCTTTTCTAGTTCTCTTGTCTTAGAGTGTAGAAAGTTTTTAGTTAAACACTTTGGAGAGTGTGGGTGTAATTGGGCGGGGGGAGGCTTGAGAGATTAGTCTATGTGATTGTAACAATTTGTCGCATAGTGGATCTTTCTCTCTGGAGGCCCGTGGTTTTTCTCCGGTTTTGGAGTTTCCACGTATATTCTTGTGTTCAGTTATATTTCTCTATTGTTAGCATTGGGAGGGTTGTTGGGGATCCTTGAGACCGCTTGTTTCCCAACAAGTGGTATCAGAGCTCCAGGTTTTGGGGGAGGTCTCGGTTTAGAAGGTTCGTAGTATGCTCTGTGGTTGCAGCTTAGTCTGATCTTCCACATCAGAAACGGGTTTTCGGTTGACTGTTTTGTATACGATAGAATTATACAGGAGCCGGATATATGCATTTGTCCTGAGAAGGTTCTGGCTAGGAAAGACTTGGTACTTAAGTGTGTCCATTGTGACCCACCTCTCTTTCCTGGGAATCCTTTGTTGGGTAACTGCTTATAGGCTTGGTGTATATTTTCTAGTATACAATATTGTCTTTGAAGAAACGGATACGATGTCAAAATACAGTCCCATGAGGTTCGACGTAGAGAAATATGATGGAAGAATCAACTTTGGTTTGTGGCAAGTTCAAGTCAAGGATGTGTTGATTCAATCTGGGTTACACAAGGCGTTGAAGGGGAAACCGACCCCTGTTTCAAGCAAGGATTCAAGCGGAACCAGTAAAGACGATGATGAAGAATGGGAAGATTTGGATTGAGAGCAGCAAGTGCGATTCGTTTGTGTCTAGCAAAGAATGTTCTTGCAAATGTGCATGGGATATCAACTGCAAAGGATTTGTGGGAGAAGCTTGAGCAGTTGTATCAAGGCAAAGGCATCTCAAATCGGTTGTATCTCAAGGAACAATTTCATACCCTTCGTATGGATGGAGATACAAAAATTTCAGATAATCTAAGTGTTCTTAATAATATCGTGTCAGAACTGGAGGCTATTGGAGTAAAGGTTGAAGATGAGGATAAAGCACTAAGGCTCATATTATCTTTGACATCTTCCTATGAGCATATGAAGCCCATTCTGATGTATGGGAAAGAAACCCTGAAGTATGCGGATGTTACTGAGAAGCTATTGTCTGAAGAGAAAAGACTAGGAAGTAGCAGTCATACTTCATCAGAAGGAACAGTTTTAATATGCGGGAACGGGAAGAAGAAGCACTCACAGAAGATTCCTGTATGCTGGAAGTGTGGACAGTCTGGGCATGTCAAGAGAAATTGTCCAGGTGGAGCAGATTCGGCTAGCAGCTCCAAGTCAGCTAACAATGTCTCCGTCGTTGTTGACGATGATGATTGCCTTTGAGGTTATGTTATCCCTATGGTATGCCCGCGCTACCATGAAAGGGGATGCAATTTTGTTAGCGGGTTCACGGATTTACACATGGGCATTGGGTTGGCATAGATGCAAGATGTGTGGTGAAAAATTGATGTTGATGGCTGATGAACTTCCAGGTATGCCAAGGGGGGAAGTTGCACCATAAATTTTCAGCAGGTTTTTCAACATGTGCCGAGAAGAAATTCTTAGAATGGTCTATTCTAAGTGGCGATACTCTTTTATGGTAGAGTATGATCGTCGGTTAAAGACGGTGTTACTTTAATGTGGTTGTTTTTTCATATATCCAAGGTGGAGATTGTTAGGATTTTTTTGGCTATATGAAAAGTTCCCATCCCACATTGGTGCAAGGATGAAAGCTTGGGAGGACTTCAAGCTTATAAAAGAAGTCCAAGGCTTTGGTTTCAAAGTGCCCCAACCAAAAATACACTTGAAGTGTTTGGTTCTTTCTTTCTTTTCTAGTTCTCTTGTCTTAGAGTGTAGAAAGTTTTTAGTTAAACACTTTGGAGAGTGTGGGTGTAATTGGGCGGGGGGAGGCTTGAGAGATTAGTCTATGTGATTGTAACAATTTGTCGCATAGTGGATCTTTCTCTCTGGAGGCCCGTGGTTTTTCTCCGGTTTTGGAGTTTCCACGTATATTCTTGTGTTCAGTTATATTTCTCTATTGTTAGCATTGGGAGGGTTGTTGGGGATCCTTGAGACCGCTTGTTTCCCAACATTTCTCGGCTTCCTACATCCACTGTTTGTCATCTGAGCATATTAAAAAGTGCAAATATAACGACTTCAAATTCTTTAAGATTTGCAAGTAATGCTATAGTAGTATGTAGTTCATGCATTGAATTGAACATATTACAATTGGCTGATCATAAACTTATATATGGTTATTACACATAAGTAGAATAAACGATTATTCTTTTGGCATCACTAGCACCATAAGGTTGAACACAGGTTTACCTCATATCTTAGAAATGGCATATGAAGTTAAGTTTGACCTAGCAGGAAGTTTGAGGTCTTCCCAATCGTCATCATCTAGTGGCGCAAAGTAGGAGTGAACCATACGGTTGCTGACAAACTCGAGTTTTGATGGTTCCCACTAGAACAAAGAAACCGAAAGAAAGAAAATGTCAATACAGGTGGCACTTTTGAACCATTTTTGTGCAAACGGGTTGATTTGGGTCATGTTATATCTCTAATGGGTCAATGGTTGAGCTAAAAATTTTTTATCAAAGGAAACATTAACATAGAGTTCAAAATGTATTCAAATACATAAAAACCTTCTAATTTACTTTATTAGACACAATTTGCAATAATAAAATTATGTAATCATAATTAAATATTAACAATTATGGATTTTAATAAAATAAATTAAGAAAGTGACATGTTACCCAACTCCATTGACACATCCAGATTTCAATTACTATCTTTTACCTTTGGATTTTTATCTTTGTCTAGAAGCAATGCCCTACATCCCTGTAATAGAATTTAAAAAAAAAACTTATAGTCTCATGAAAGAAAAATATGAAGTATTGTATCATCTACCTTACATAAAGTAAGAGCAATCACACTGGAGTTCTTAAAAACATGTGAGTGTGTTTCTTATATTAGATGGAATGGTTTTAAGTGGTTATGAGTGAATGAGAGAGACAATGTTACTGTTTATTGGTATATTTGAATCCCTATAAACTTTTTAATATTTTTGAAAATGATTGTGAGTAAAGGAGAGGTAAAAAAGTAACGATAAGGATATAAAAAGTATTATTTAATTGAAAATGAGAGAGAAAATGTAGTGATTTTTAGTGTAATTATATAGATAAATATGAGAAATCCACTATGAATGCGGAGTGATACGCAAATATGTTCTCCAAACTTATACATTTTTTATAAGCAGACCGAGCATAATTATTAGATTTTTATATGCATGAGAATCCGCTGCGTGTACAATCACAGGACCCATCAACTCTTGGCTAACAATAAAATTAGATAAATCATATCTTGAACTCGATAGGTGGTCATTAAGAGGTTATGACAGGAAATTAATGGAAGCAAGATTCGAACCTGAGACCTCTGCTAGAAAAGAATCATGTGCTTACATCACTCCTTCAAGGATTATAATTATTACAATTCCAACATACAAAAAGCTTTCAACCTAAAATGACTTGTCCATTTTAAACATAAATTAGACTTGCAATACTATGAATTTTGTGAAGGGTATTTAAGACCATATGGTTAAGTGTCAAATACTTATCTTAAGTTGGTCCTATGTCTAAATCTATTATGATATAGATATAGTAATAATGGTACCTCAAAGAAATCCCTGCAGAATACTCCTTGTATGATGTTACAAATCATTCTGTATTCACGAATAAGACACTGATCGACGCCTTGAAGTCTCCCTTCTCTAATCTATACACCATAGCTTCAGAAATTAAGAAAATTTTCTTTATGTTTAAACGAAAGAAGGGAAGCTCATACATTGTATAAAAAAATCACTTATAATGTAAATGAGTTAGTTTTAAAGTACATAAAAACTTAAAATCAATGGCACTGTAAATATTGACAGAAACAAGCGTACCAGTAAAATCGTACTTATAACATAGTTATTGACTATGAGTACTTACGGAGCAAAGTGATATTTTGAGACTTGGTGATGCTTTCTTTAAGGCCTGGATTGTCCATGAGATCCATTCGTCCACGTTTTTATCAGCCTCCTTCTCCTAGCAAACGCGAAACTTGTTATCTCAAATGAGTAGCGAGTAAAAATATATTTAATTTCAAATGTAAATAATAGCATATGATACTTCATTCTTTTGTTCCTTAAAGGTCTGAAAATACAGGGGATGTTCAAAAGCTGTAATATTCAAAGGAAATATAGAACAACAGATCTTCACAAAGGATAAAAACATAATTTCATTTAAAGAATGCAGGAAGAAAGTACATTTCATGTTTATGGAACTTACAAGTGCAGAGATAATGTCTTCAACAGTTCTCCTAGAGAAACACTTATCAATGGTTTTTAACCTGCAGCATATTGCAGCAAAACTCAAGTCAAGAACACAAGTCGAGATTATCAGTCAAAAAACCAAACAAAATGAGTAAAACATACCGAAAATATTGGCTCTTTTCTTTCAGCTTAGGTTCTTTGTTCGAGAAGTTGTCTATAATATTTCTGATAATATCTGGATCGCCCGTATTTGCTTTGCATAATGCATCTTCTAATGAGGATAGTTTCTGTTCACAGATAAAATATGTACATAAAGCATTAATAACATATTTGAGCTCAAGAGATGAACAAACCAATAAGTCATATTAAACTTAGAGCTGCAATTGTGAACTGTGTACACTTGAATAAATGATGCCCCTTAAATTTTACCATTGAAGATTCTTTTTGAAAAGATGAAACAAGATTGGGATGAGTGGCAAATAAGTTGAATTAAAGAACTAGCAAACTTAACTGTTGAAAATGGATCAAAATAATTTTGGGATTATATCTTGAAAAATTAAAATGGGATGAACCTCTAACGGGACGAAGTGTGTTGCAAGACCACATGCAAGCATTTCAGCCCCATCCAATCTCGCACCCGTTAGACCCACATATTCTCCTGCCATAACACAAACTAAAAATCAAAACAGGTTGCAGCATTCAACTTAAATTGCCTACGAATATTATCAGCACCCGAAATGTTGCATATAATGATATTACATGAAGATCATCTTATACTATATAATACTATAATATAAGATAAAATCAATGTAAGATCAGACTAGAATTACCAAAGAATCCAGGTAGTCTTGATAAGTAATAAGAGGCACCTACATCCGGGAATGACCCTAATGCAGTCTCTGGCATTGCAAAAACCTATGAAATGACACCATCAAATCGTGAAACCTTGAAAAAGAATGTGATCGTTATAAAATTCAGTCTAGGCCTGTAAATGAACCAAACGAACATGAACATCAGCATGTTCGTGTTTGTTCATTTAACTTTTACCGAACACGAACACGAACACGAACACATTATCGAACACGTTTTTTTTTGTTCATATGCATTTATTAAGAAAATAAAAATGTTCGTGTTCGTTCATGTTTGTTCGTTAAAAAGCTAACGAACAGTTCCCGAACATAAACGAATACAAATGAATAATAATAAACGAACATAAACGAACCATAATAAACAAACAAAACTAAACAAAAAAAAACCCTTAAATGGTCATTTTGGAATTTTTAGGTGTATTAGTGGAAATTAAAATCTCATTAAACTTATAGGTTTCTAGCATAACTTAATGCACTTATGTTTCAAATGTTAACACATAATACCCTTTTTATTAATATGTTAATATGTATAAATGAACGAACATAAATGAACAAACATAAACGTAAATGAACGAATATATATGAACGAACATAAACGAACGTTCATGAACGTAAACGAACGAACAAAGCATGTGTTCATGTTTGTTCGTTTAACTAATCGAACATGAAATTTTGTTCATGTTCGTTCATTTCATAAATAAACGAACATAAACGAACTTACCCCCGAACAGTTCATTAACAGTTCATGAACGTTCGGTTCATTTACAGGCTTAAAATTCACCACCTTATGAAACAATATACATACATATAATGCCTGAGAGTTCCTTCAAGTAAAAGTATATGATAAGAGTACGAGACATACTGTATTATCTGTTACAACTCGAAATCTACCATGTATTGAAAGGCCTGCACCACCTCCCATAACAATTCCTCTAAGAATTGATACCTTCAAGTATGATATCAAGTTAAAATAAATATTATCATACATAACTTTGTGATCAATGTAAGAATTTTCATATTTATACTTTGTGAACAAGTAAATTCGTATAATGACAACATTGATTCGGAGGACTGTTACCTGAGTTTTGGTGTTAGTTGCAATCAGATAATTCACTGTATATGCCCTTGAGAAAAACTCTGCACCTTGTTTCCAGCCACCTGATACCACAAAAGAAATAAAAAAAAAAAAAAATCAGATGAGCAATAAAGCACCAACTAAATCATTGCAACTATGTGTGTCAAAGAACTGAAGTGCTTATATTGTATTAACTTTTATTTATATCATTAACAAGAGCTGCAACATCACCACCAGCACAAAAGGCCCTTCCTTCACCCTGCATCCAAATTCTGGTGCTAGACATAAGCTCAGAAAAACTGAATCCGCAAACAGTACGAAAAAAAATTATTATGCTTCTAGCTTTACAGCGAAAAATGGTTTTCATTTAACATACAGAAAAAAATGAAAACATTTCGTTTGGACAAGGAAGTACCTTCATAATTATCAGCTCGACACTGGGATCCTTCTCATAGGCGTGTAAGAGATCCAAGAGGCGGTACACCTACGACGATAAATATGTTAACATATTTCCTTTCGGTTAGATAATATAGGCTTCATATTTGAAAGATATCTGTGGCAGTAACTAATAAAGTGTCTGAAACATGTCATCACAAAAATAAGCAGTTGATTAGAGCCCAATGGTATAAACTGAGGGGATATTGATGAATTGAATATATTAAACTTCTTACCATTTCAAGTGAAAGCACATTTAGTTGCTCAGGCCTGTTTAATGTGATGGTTCTCACATTTGAGCTATGTTTAACCAATACCTGAAATATATGAAGAAAGTTGGAATCTAATAGTTAAGTCAGACATAAAGTCAACTACGTTGGCCTAAGTCTAATAGTTTAGGGTAGGGGTGCAAATGAGTCGAGCCGTTCACGAGCTACTCGAGATCGGATCGATAAAATGTTTGAAACGAGTTGGGCTTTATCGAGCCCGAGCTTCACGTATCGAGCTCGAGTCTAAACGAGCTTTTTACTTACATATTTCTTATTTAATTTATTAAATATATTATATAAATAATTTTTATTATATATAAAATTATGATAAAAACAATTAAGTAATATGTATAATGTTATATATAAAATATATAATTTATATATAAATATTAAATAATAAACGAGCCTAGCTTGAGCTTGAAAGATATTTGACGAGCCGAACTCAAGCTTTAAAAGTAAGGTCTAAACAAGCCGAGCTCCAGTTCTCACTCTCTTGAGTCAAACGAGCCAAGCTCAAGCCTATACGAGCTCAGGCTTGGCTTGGCTCGGCTCGTTTGCACCCCTTATTAGGGTGTTAGGTTGTCAATTCTCTTTTCTTTAAATTATGATAATAAAGTTTTACGTGCACATGACTTTTTTTTAATGGTAAATGTATGACCTTATTTCGGATGACATGTGTTATCTTAATCGGACTCCATTATTCGTATCTCAATCGGGACCACACTCTCAACCCAAGGAGGAAATCCACAACTGAAAAACACTATGCCTCAACCCTGAGCATTTTAGATTAGAGTGAAACTTGAATCCAAAACCTTCTCATAACTCACATTAACTACTTGGACGAATGATCATTGGTTACGTACACATGACTTAGTTTCATTTTTAAATGACTCAATTTCGTCACCAACTACAATAAACTAAACTCAAACCAAGGAATTTTCGCTACAAAAGGGGAAAATCTATCGATTAAAAGTCAATTTTAGTTCTACTAACACAGTGACACTTACAAGTTACAACACAAAGAATTGCGATTAAAAATCCAATCTAAACAATCTATAATGGGATAAAAATGATAAAGAAGCACTGTGGGTGTAATTGTGTAAAATCAAACAGAAATAAAATTAGTAACAATGTGCAATTTCATTATAAACAACCAAATATATATAAAGAATACCTGAATTGTTGGCTCCATGATGAGATCGTAAGAAGAATGACTAAATCATCATAGGCTACATCGGTGTACCAAATGGACTATAAGAACATAAGTACATAACCACTGTTGTTTTGTATTATGTAACACAGATCACATGTCGTCGTTTTGCATTGAGTACGGAAATGAGTAATGATTACCATTTTTCTTTAATTTCAAACTGAAATTTAGCTAAGAGATGTAAATTTTGTTAAAGAATGTATCTTTAACGTAGTAACATTACCCAAGCCGCTTGTCAATACTTCGTATATATTGATTCTTATTAAATGAACAAACAAACAAACATAAATACTTCGTATGTTTCGCTATAGTAAACTATAAACAAAGTCTGGGAGGGGTAGAGCGATGTCAAGTGTTTCCTCTATCCGGATGGCTTGTCAATACTTCGTGTATATTGATTGTTGTAATATGAAGTTGTTCAAAAATAATTAGGGTGTAAACAAGGCACTGTTCTAAGCTACTCAAGGTTGATTTCTTAGAATTTATGAATTAACTGAGCTCGAGTTCGAGTTTCATATATCGAGTTTGATCGGGCTCGTGAGTCAGAACGTATATGTTTTTTGTTGGTAATTTTAGTGTTATCAACGTCTATTTTAGTATATTGGATTGACTTGTTGATCGAGTAAATAACATTAGAGATTAAACGAGTAGGTGTCGTGGAAGTGCGAGCTCGATTTAATTCAAACGTTGTTTGGGCTTTGTAATTAATAATGGGCTCAAGAAAATAATTATTTGGGCTTAATATTTAATATTGGGTTTGGTAATTGTTTGACCCATTTAAATCTTTTGTTGGAGACTTGGATTTATGGATGCTTTGGTTAAATAAAACAAAAACCGACATAAGGGGTTTGCCCCTGTTCTCGATCAAATACAAAATGAAAAGTTGTTCGATTTTACTTGGTTCTCAATCATCTTTTGGAAGATATACAGAGAAGTACGGTTACGTTTTCTCCATGGATATTATCTTCAAGGTTTCAAGATCTAATCCTATTTTTTCAAGACTATTCTCAGTCTAATCCGATAAATCATTCGCGTGTAACCTGCGAAATAGATTTATCTGATAGTGCACGATTCAGATAATAATCCAAGTTGCTTTAATCTAATCTAGGTATATATTCTTTTATATTTGATTTCTTGTACAAGACCCATGAATTTTTAACCTTTTTATATATATATAAATTACATAGTAACTCTGACTATATACAGATACTTTTATTATAGATATATACACAAATTATACATATAAATAAAAATAGTTTAGTAGTAAACGAGTTTAAGTCAAGTTTATAACAACACACGAGCTAAGGTCAAGCTTAAGGCAAATTAGTTTAAAATTCAAGTTAATTGAATACAACCATAAGGCAAATTCTACAATTTAACCTGACCCAAATTTTGTCCGTACAAAAAAACTATGGATACAAGTTCACTAAGTTTTAACATAACATAAACCTTGAAATAAGCCAACTCATCTAAGTTAAGTAAAATGAAGTATTTATGAATTCAAACATGTTGTATATGTTATATGCAATCCCATTTAGGGGTTTTGAGTATACACTCGTGATAGAATTCCTAACCACAACATCAAAACCTAACCTTAAAACCGCAACGACTTGAACTATAAATACTTGTGATGTATTGCCATCTTTCGGTTGTCATGGTTTGGTGATGTGGGGTATGTTACATCTGAATAACGTGACGTGGAACCGCTATAGCTGCCACGTGGACTAAGTGAATGCCGATTGTTTAGGCCACTACCGCCATAGCCAGTTGTGTATTTGTGGTCACCTGGGAGTTTAGCCTCGTGTTGGATATATTCTTCGGTTTGTATGCCCATCGCGATTTCAGCTTCTCGTATTAGTCTTGCCTCGTGAGCCATCTCTTGCGCTTGTGCTCGTGCCAACTCGGCCTACAAATTGAATTCTATCATGAGTGGAGGAAGAAGCATGATCGACACTAGTTATAAGAAAATAGATCGTGTTTCGTTTGCTAGTATTTAAATTTTAGAATTTTAATTAAAAGAGTAGCTAAATATTTATTAAATGCTCTATAACATGACATAAATTACAAGATAAAAATTTGACTTTAAATTAAAAAATAAAAAATAAACAATCTGAACACTATGATAAGAAAGAAGTTAGAGGTATAAAGAGGAAAAAAACAATATGGTTTATAATGTTTGAACTAAACATTTAAAGAAATATATTTACATTTGATAGAAAGAATGCTTATATTTTAGTCATGTTATTAATTGTATTAGGTAGTTTAGTTTTAATTTGTATAAAAATGTGGCAATGGAAGTATCATGAGAATACATGTATATAAATGACATTAAAAGGAAACTTATGTTTTCTAAAGTCTATATTTGCTTTGATTCATCAAGCTTAAAATGGTCGATTGAAACAGATAGTCAATTTTAAACCGCTTTAATTTTAAGGCTTATCTCCACGCCACATTTACAATTCTACTATAATTACCGTAGAAACGAAGAGCCATACCTGTTGTTGTTCATGTATGGCATCGGACTTGACCTTGCGAGCCCCTCGGATATCGCTAATTTTTTCCCTAATGGCCTGCATATTTGTTGACTTTCTTCTTTCCTAAAAGTCAAACCTGTAATAAGTTTGAGTCTTTGATGGAACGATTCAACAAACATACATGTACATATATATGTATGTATATAGGCATTTTATTGCCCTAAATAAGGTGCATCCATTTTGTGGCCAATTTCAAAAGTATTGGAACACATTAAATATAGGAGCCCTTTAAGGTTGACCCTGTATTTCGTTATCATATCTAGAGATGGTTTATTAATTTGCAATATTTAACGATTAATTACATCATTACTAACATGTGGTACTAATATTACGCACAAAACTACTTTCATATGATAGTGATAATAAATTTAACCATACTAGCATAAGATATATAGCAAGGAACAAAAACAAATTCTAATTCCACCACAAAAAAAAAGAAGATAAATATAATTGAAATTACATGATAGAAAATCATATGAGACCAGATTGGTTTGTAAATTTTGAAGGCGTTGTGTGACAAGTAAAAACGAGCCCTTAACATAGAAACTTATATGTATAAACAAAAGTCAATACCGACACAATAATATAATGGTAAATGGACTACTTACTTAAAACTATTATTAGGTTTTAAACTGTTTGACTTATTAGACCCCTCTAAAACATGTAATTACCAAGGTGTTTATAATGTATTCATATATATGTTAATCGACCTACGATACCTATTTAAAAAATATATATTTCAATCACTCTATAGAACCTGGCATGTGTGGCCGGTGACACACCCTACTCACCCTCAAAGACACCCTGAAAGAGACCAAGCCTACATTTTCAAGGAACGCCGCAACTCGTCCATAGGTACCATGTAAATCTTCTACCTTCGTCTCGAATCAATATATACATTCATCGACATCGACATCGACATATACATACAGTCAGTCACAAGTCACAACACATTTTTTGACCTTGTACGTATTTGAGTGGCATGAGATCACAAGTTAGAATATTTCAACTTGTGACATCTACCAAACATCATTTTAGTTCATATGTTAGCAGTGGTTAGTGAACAACTCTAATAAAATTCCCACCAAACATTTATCTTCAAAACACATGATTTATATAATTGTTTTGTACAACATATACAGATAATCATAGCTAGCTCCTGATAACTCCAACTCTCCAAGAAGTTCGATCTTGCGCGAGTCGTGATAATGGCGAAAGTGGAAGCAAAGAAAGAAGAAAAGAAAGAAGCAATCAACATTGCAGTTTATAAAGCTAATTTACACTGCCCAAAATGTGCTCATGATATCAAGAAGCCTCTTATGAGAACTCCAGGTATATAGTTAATGCTTTTAACAGCATCTTAATTACAATGTTTTTCTTACTATGGTTCGGTTAATTCAGTTAACAATAGGTTAACTGTCCAATAATTTCAAGTAATATCTTAAATAAAATGAAATATTACTAACAGTAAAAAATTAAAAAGGAGAACAAGTAGAAACCAATATGTTATTTCTAAGAATTATAACAAAACTTTTCCGGCATAGAAAAATATAATTAAAAAATATAAAAAAAGATAAAGGTTGGTTTTAATGTTAGTTTGATTTGGTTAATTTGGTTGTGTACATATAACACCATAACTAAACCATAAAGTCAGTTACCAAAAAATTCATAATTTTTACCATTAATTTTTTCAATTTGTTCGATTCTTTCGGTTTGATATATTTAGTTATTTTGGTTATGATTGGATTATTTGTTTTTTTTCCCCTATACGCCTCTTGTTCACATATATCCTTTTGTTAAGTACAGGAGTGCATAAAGTGGATGTAATGCATGAAAAGGGTGAAATTAGAGTGGAGGGCACTTTTGATGTGAAGAAAATTCATGAGAGATTAGAAAAATGGAGTAGAAAAAAGGTTGAAATTTTATCACAAGATAAGAAACCAATATTGGAGAAGAAGGAAACAAAGAAAGTAAGTTGCCTTTAGACCTATTAGTAAATGGTAATAGTCCATTTTATAAAGCTACAGCATCAACTTCACTTTTAACTTTCAAATAACTTTCTTAATGGGTTGGATAATACAGACTTAGAGGCTATTCGGCAATTTCTGAATTATTAAGTGTCGAACCAATAAAAAGATCTGAACCAATAAAAAGGTCTGAACCAATAAAAAAAGTCTGAACTAATAAAAAGGTCTGAACCATTAAGAGCTAGTATATCGTTTAACTATTCAAAGTCAAATGTCTGACCAATTCCGATAAGAGGTTTTAACCATTCAACATTAGTATAATGTTTAATCATTCAGAGTCAAATATTTGGACCGTTCAAACATATGCTCGCGAAACAAACAGCCTAAATAATTAAATGCTGAACCATTTAGACCAATGTTCTCAGAACCGGATCGGACGTCGAACCGGACGGCTTACTGGTTTGGTGGTCGGACCGGTCGGACCGGTCGGACCGGATGGACCGGATTTAACTATATTTTAATTATATTTATATATGTAATTAAATATAAGTAATTTATATATGATTTATACATATATTTTATAGTTATATATAAAATTTAACTATATTTGTATATACAAAGTACTAATTTATGGTTTAACACCCCGTTTTTACCCACTAAAATCCAAAAAAAAAAAAAAAAAAAAAAAAAAATCAAAATCCGGTCGGACCCGAACCGGTTGGCCGGTCCAACCGCCGACTCGGTTCGAACCGGCCGGTTCAACTGCTCAAAAACGAACCACTATGGACCGGACCGGACAGGGGGCCGAATCCCGGTCGAACCGGTCGGACCGGCCGGTCCGATCCGGTCCTAACAACATTGATTTAGACATCTGAACCATTAAGAGGCTGAAACAAACAGCCCCTTAATTACTCTACTTGGTTGAGTCAAGTGGTCAAGTTGAACATTGTTCCATTTGGCTCGTGCCATGGCATGGCTTGTCAATCCATGTGGCATTGTGACTCGAGGCAAAGTCGTTTAATTTTTAAAACTATGATCAGTATTCTGATCAAGATTTATCGTTCGATGAACTTATGAGAGACCAAGGTGATAATGATCTGATTTTTTTGTACTCGAATTCAGGAAATTATAAAGACGACCAAGATAAAAGCCTATATGCACTGCGACAAATGCGAGCATGATCTTCGAGCCAAGCTGCTCAAACACAAAGGTATACACAATGTCAAAACTGACATAAAGTCGCAGACTGTTCTAATAGAAGGAACCAT
The DNA here is from genome assembly GCA_024085815.1 of Flaveria linearis. Classification (NCBI taxonomy): domain Eukaryota; kingdom Viridiplantae; phylum Streptophyta; class Magnoliopsida; order Asterales; family Asteraceae; genus Flaveria; species Flaveria linearis. The sequence goes on from CM044014.1 coordinate 6,135,633, forward strand.
CGAGGCGGAAAAGATTGTGACCTACATGCAAAAACGAGCTCGCAAACATGCGGAGATCATACCTCAACCTCCTCCAAAGGAGAAGGTTGAGAAAAAAGTGGAAGAGAAGGTGGTTGTTGACGTAATGACTACAAAAATGGTAGAATTTGAAGAGATTAAGAAAGTAGAAGCAAAGGGTTACAACGGCGAAGCCCCGTATTTCGTTCACTACGTTTATGCCCCTCAAATGTTTAGCGATGAAAATCCGAATGCTTGTTTAGTAATGTAGACCAAATCACCAAGTCGATCGTTTGTTTATTGAATTCAGCATTTTCTCTTGTTTTTTTTAACTGTAACAATATATTACTAACTAATATTTTACGAGAACTCTTTGCTAGAGGACTCAAAACAAATTATCACCGTGCACACACTCTCTTGGTATCTTAAAAGTTTTAAGTTCATCAATGTGATGTGTGATTTAGTAGTCTACTGTTAATTTTAGCTTTTTTGGGGTCGAATATTTATTTTCATGATTTTACCTTTAATTAACTTTCATGGCAATTCTAGCAACTCAAACTTTTAAAAAGATCAAATAGTTTCACAAACACAAATGAATAAGATGATTTGATCTTAACTCGCAAATTTAAACAACTTAAAGCTACAACTAGATCAACTGATTAGAATCTAATCAAATCCTTCAAAGATACAAAAGCACATTAAGACGGATAATTCATGATAAATATTGATACGTCACGAATAATAATCTACTGATTTAATCCAGTCACCGTTCTTTATCAGAACGGTGGCTGGTCCCCCAGATTACCACCCCAACCACCACCGTCCACCGCCAACTGGACGTTCGGTAAACTAAACAAAGGTAAACCCATCGACGCCGACGCCGGAAAAGGGTGACCACCACCACAACCCACATCTCCGTCGCCATCGCCACCGCCACCATCACCGTCACCCTCACCGCCGTTATCCACCGCATCATCGTCATCCACCGGCAGCCGCTCATACGCCACATTAGTGAAAGAAGCAGCAATAACAATCACAGGCCCACAAGCCACAAGAGCCCCCACAACATTCCCACCAACAACCTGACCCTCTCCTCCCGCCAAATACACCATCAAGCTGGTGGCCCCCGGCGGCGCCGGTGGCGGCAGGAAAGACCCCGAGAGCGAAAGCAGCTCGAACCGCCCTTGCAGCGCGAGAACGGAGCCAGCAGCCGTAGGCTGCCGTAAACTAACGTTGTTTACGGTACCCGTGCCGCTGACTATGTAAATCCCACGCTGTCTTTTTCTGGCGTAGTCAGTGACGGATTCGAACACGTCGAATCCGTCGCTGATTTCTAAAATGTGGGCCCGGAGAGTGCTTGCACTCTCACGGGTTATAATAATGGGTGGTTTGGGTTTGTTTTTGGAGCCCGGGGGACGCCCCCGAGGGCGGCGCTCGCTGGCGGCGCCCGGGGTGGTTTGGGTGGCGTCCTCATCGGAGTCCGGCGGGATTTGAAGGTGGAGATCAGGGAGGGTTTGTTGGAGGTTGAAGGGAGAAGAAGACATGAGTGTATGAAGTTGAAAAATAGAACAATAGGAGATACAAAATATATGATGGTAACATATGAGATTATTAAGGTTTTAACCAACGAAATAACACACGTGGATATTATTTTAATGACACGTGGAAAGAGAGAGAGTTGTGGCACGTGGTAAGGAAGAGAGAGAGAGAGTATGATTTTAATATTTATGATTGGATTCTATGGGGTTGCATCAAGATTTTTGGATAGTTATGTAAAAGTTTTATTTCATCATATGATAGTCGTTTTTTAAAAATAAATATTCAATAATAAAAATATAGGAGTTTACTGAACTTGTTATGTAAGCAATTCTATATAGGTGAAGTTTGAACCCTTTGCCTCATAAAGAATTTTGTCATCAAATAAAAGTTTTTCTCTCTCGGCATGACCGGACGGAATTCCAAAATTCCGGACACCATCCTTTCAAGACTTACCAAGGTTTTTATCACTAATTTGCCGGATAAATGTAGCGGGAATGATCTTGCGGATTTTATTCGTGACTATGGGGATATTTACGACATCTACATCGCTCGTAAAAGAGATAAGGGCGGGAACCGATTTGGTTTTGTTTCCTTTCTAGATGTCAAGGATACAAAGGATGTTATCAGGAAGATTCGCAACACGTGTATGGGTGATTATTGGCTTAAGGCCAATATGCTAGATTCACGTTGGAGGAAGGGGAATTTCGCCCTGACAACGTGAATTCTAAGAAGAATCATAGTAACGGTGAAGCTGGTCGCAAGGCGGATAAACCACCAACATCCTTCTTCAATGGGGATCGTTCGTTTACAGACACACTCTTGGGTAGACTAGGAATTTTGAAAGTCGGTAAAACGGTAGCGGTTGAGGATCACATGCCTGCCTTCAGTGGTATACACGGAAGGGCTCTCGTAGCTCGAATGATCGATCTAGATGCCCTTAAAAGCATCTATCTTATCCTAAATGATGTGTGTCCTGGCAAAGGTAAAGTGCACTACATCGGTGGTTTATCGGTACTAATCACGTTTGAAGATCATGAAACGGCTATCAGAGTTCGTGATGCAGCAAAAAACGTCCTGGGGCGGTTCTCATCGGTGGATTTATGGGAAGGACAAATATTCGGATTTGAACGAATGGCTTGGATCAAGATTGTGGGTATTCCATTACATTTGCTTGCTTCTCAGGTGATTAATGTAATTGGAAGTTCTGTTGGGAAGGTGGTCCATGCCCCTACTAGGTCTGATGAAGACAGCGATTTATCTCATGACTATATGGGTGTCATCGTTGGTGATGGCAAACGTATAGATGAAGAAATTACGATCGCATGGAAGGATAAGAAGTTTCGGGTATGGGTTACGGAAGAGGCCGGTGTATGGGTACCGGAATTTTTCAAAGTTACTACACCGAGTCAATCGGATTCGGCAACAGAAGATGGCTCCGTTAATAGTGAGTCTCCCATGCATGAAGATAACGATGGCGGAGCACATGCAGAGGACGCAACACCGGAAAAAGATTCTCCTTCCGACACATCTCCGGACAATCCAGGTTTGGAAACTTTTAATGGTATTGATGAGAATATTATTGGCATTAATGGTGGCAATGATGAGCACATAATTGCCAATCATTATGGAATTCAAACTCCAGTCAATGGGGAAATTAATACGGATGGTCAGGAGTTTATCTCGGGTAAAGAATTTGACTTTGAAGCTCATTGTAATTTTGATGGGCCGATTGATGGGTATGGGCCTAACATTAATAAAAGAAAAAAGAAAGGTGGCTTGGGCTCGGTGGAACAGATTAACCCGGCTTATTCTAGTAGTTTGGAAAAATCAAAAGTGGGTAAAAAATATAAAGTTCAAGACGATGTCTTTGGGCTCGACTCGTTGCTGGGCCTTGATAACGAGTCTGGAATGGTTTCTCCAACACACATAGATCCGCAACACTTGGACCTTAATTCTCAGCCTTGCTTTGAAGTTGGGCCTGATCACATTCCTGATGTCGTAGATGATTCAGTCACAGAAGTTAATGCCACCATTGCTATGGGGGCGATGCTAGGTGCAGATTTGACCAAGTCCCGTGATTTGATTCAGGATTCGTTAGTCACCGAAGGTTTACAAGGGGTGAAACAATGAATTGCATTTTGGTAAACATTAGAGGGGTTGGAGGAAGTGGCAAGCCGGGATGGATTAAAAAAATCAAGTTTGATAGTGGTATTTCATTCATTGGTATGCAAGAAACGATGAGTAGTAACATTCTCCCTCGTTTAGTCTCGAGCTATTGGGGAGGCACAGGTTTCGATTTTGAGTTTGTAGAAGCTAATGGTAATTCGGGAGGTCTGGTGAGCATTTGGGACCCGAAAGTCTTTGTGAAAGACATGGTCAACAAAGATCGTAATTTTCTTCATGTTGCTGGCACGCTTATGGCAGGTTCGGTTAGGCTTAACATGTTAAATGTTTATGCTCCTCAAAACAGAACCGATAAAAGATGTTTATGGGCGAAAATTGAAACTTTGATTGGGGTTAATGACGGGTGGTGGATTATATGTGGAGATTTTAATGCGGTCAGGGAGCATGATGAAAGAAAAAACTCCAAGTTTGATTCGTTGTGTACTAGAGATCTTAACGAATTTATCGATAACATGGGCTTGCGCGAATATAATAATAAAGGGTATCGATATACATATATGTCTTGCAGAAAGAACATTTATACTTGGAGTAGGATTGATAGGATCCTTGTTTTTGAAAATGTTTTTAATAAATGGCCTCACACGTATGTTCGGGTTTTAAATAGAAATTTGTCTGACCACTCTCCTTTGGTTTTCTTGGTGGTTGATACAAATTTCGGGCCTAAACCGTTCAGGATGTTTGACTCATGGCTCGACCGGCCTGGTTGTGTTGAGATTGTAAATGATGTTTTTGAAAATTGGATCGCACATGGCCCATAAAACGTCAACCTTCTTAAAAAATTGGGAACGCTCCGAAATCGTCTTAGAGTTTGGTTCCAAGAGGTTAGCGAGCATGAGAAGGTGGAAGAGGTTACTTTACGGGCTGAAAAAGAAGACATGGAACTTAGAATGGAGAACCAAGACATAGAGGAATCGGATGTATGGATTTGGTCCGAATGCAAGGTCGCGTTAGAGAATATTGAGCTCCATAAGGCTCGGGATATTAGACAAAAGTCTCGAGTTAAATGGGCTTCTTTGGGAGACGAAAATTCTAGTTTTTTTCATTGCGTTGTGAATGGTAGAAAGGCGCAAAATTCTATTCCGGGTGTGTTGATTGGTGGAGAGTGGGTGACTAAACCGGCGATTGTGAAGCGAGAGGTTTTCCGGTTCTATCGTTCTCATTTTAAAGAAAACCATCCGGTTCGGCCTACTATATTATGTTCGGGTATTAAGACGATTGACGCAGGGGATCGAGATTCATTGATCGAAGTGTTTTCTAGACAAGAGATTAGGAACGCGGTGTTCGAATGTGGTTCTAACAAGGCACCGGGTCCAGATGGGTTTAACTTTCGTTTTGTTAAACGTTTCTGGAAGTTGTTTGAGGAAGATTTTTTCAACATCATGATGGATTTTCATGCGACCGGAGTTATTAATCATGGGTGCGGGTCTTCTTTTATCACCCTTATTCCAAAGGTGAAATCTCCTGTAGGGCTTAAAGATTATAGACCCATCACCCTTATCGGTATGATTAGTAAAGTCATTTCTAAAATTCTTGCTAATCGTATCAAAAGGGTTATGGGAAAGATTATCTCTGAAGCTCAATCGGCCTTTTTGTCTGACCGTTTTATTCTTGATGGGCCTCTTATGGTTAATGAAATTCTGGCTTGGTTAAAAAAAAAGCAAGAAAACGTTTTTATTAAAAATAGACTTTGAAAAGGCCTATGACAATGTCAACTCGAATTTTCTGATTTCTATTATGGCTCAAATGGGGTTCCCCTCGAGATGGTGTGACTGGATCAAAGGCATTTGTGTCTCCTCTAGAGCGGCGGTTTTGGTGAACGGGTCACCTACTTTTGATTTTCAATGTGAGAAGGGTCTTCGCCAAGGTAACCCACTTTCACCGTTTCTTTTTTTGATCGTTATGGAAGCTTTATCTTAGATCCTTGATAAAGCCCAGGGTCTCGACCTTTTTAAAGGTATTAGCTTTTCTAATAATGAGTCGGAGTTAAATCACCTTTTGTATGCGGATGACGCTCTTATTATGGGGGATTGGTCGTATGAGAATTTTAAAAGCATTTCTAGAATCCTTCGTATTTTTTACTTGTGCTCGGGGCTTCGAATTAACTTTCATAAATCTAATATTTATGGGGTTTGCGTGGAGGAGGGCGAGGTGGATACTATGTTGGACTTCTTAGGTTGTAAGCGAGGTAGTTTTACTTTTACCTACCTAGGTATTCCAGTTGGTGCTAAAATGACACGTATTAAAAGCTGGGACCCGGTTGTTGACACCATACGAACCTGCCTAGCTTCTTGGAAGGTCCGGCACTTATCTATAGGTGGTCGTTTGATTTTGTTGAAGTCAGTTCTTGAAAGCCTTCCGGTGTATTACCTCTCATTATATAAAACCCCAAAAACCGTTTTGGATGATATCGAGAAGATCATGCGAAGATTCCTTTGGGCCGGTCCTAGTATTGAGAATAAAATTTCTTGGGTCGCTTGGGATGTTGTTACGACTCCAAAGAACAAAGGTGGTTTAGGCCTTTCCAAACTTCAAGAGGTGAACAACGCTTTATTGTTAAAGTAGACATGGAGATTTAAAAAGGAAGGTAGCTCTCTTGGAAAAAAATTATTATGGGGTGTCACAGGTCAAGTAGGCCATGGTCTTTGTTACCGTGTAATGCTTCCTCGAGTGGGTGTTGGAAAGCTATTGTTAAAGTTGGAGAAAATAAACTTTCTAATGGCAGGTCGCTTAACTCTTTTTTCGTTGGGCATCTTGGAGATGGCAGACTTATTTCTTTTGGGGGGATACTTGGCTCTTAGATACTCCCCTTCGGATAGTGTACCCTAACCTATTTAAGCTTGAGAAGAATAATGGGTTAAAGTATACGACCGACTTCAATGCGTGGATAACATCAAGCAATTATCATGGGATTGGAAATCTGAGCCTTCTACGCATGTGCAGTTAAGCGAATTGTTTGATCTATTAGATCACATTTATAATCTCGAGTGGAGTGGTGGTCACGATTACTGGAAATGGACTGAAGAAAAGGATGGGCAATTCACGGTTTCGTCGGTCAAGAAACTGATGTCTAATAATTACATGGGAGACAATATTGCGGGGATTAGATGGAAGGGATGGGTTCCATTGAAGTGTAAAATCCTGGTGTGGAGACTCGCTCGAAACCGCGTTCCTACCACTGCTGAACTAATCAAAAGAGGCGTGCCTATTCAACATACCGATTGTAGATTCTGCCAAGAAAGTTTGGAAACAACTATGCATCTATTTACGGTTGTCGTTATTCGCACGAAGTATGGTCTCGCATAGAAAGTTGGTGTAAGATAAATCACACTCTTTTGTTTGACATTCCAGATTTGCTTCAATTTCTTGAACTTCAGTCCTTGTCCAAGGCGGCGAAGATCATTTTAAGAGGAATTACTTACACGACCATGTGGATGATATGGAACGAAAGAAACGACGAACGTGTCTTCAACGATAAGAAGAGGCAACCAATCCAACTCGTGGAGAACATTAAAGCTACAGCTTATTTTTGGATCAGAAATAGATCTCGTTGGAAAAATATTGATTGGAAAACTTGGTGTAATTTCCCTTTGGATTGATGTTTGTACGTTTTTTTTCGCTCGTCTAGTCCTTGCTTTGAGGACTTGCGAATTTGTTAATGAAGTTTTCCTTTCAAAAAAAAAATAATAAAAATATAGAAAAAATTGATGCGGTTAAAATTTAACTAGGTTTAAAAGGGTCCAGCTGGAAAATCAAAAGTCAATCACGGCTACAATTCAACCAAGTTTAATCAAGTCACACATCAGTTTCCGTTAATTTCACGTGAAACCAAGTCAATGATTGGTTTGTTAGGCTAGATTTTAGCCTACATATTTCGAATGCTAGATTTTAACCTCCATCCCTTACACATGCTATGTTTTGTTGTTGTCTTAATGGATCCCGTTATACTTTTTTTTTGAACGGTTAACGTATAATTTTAAAGACCGGTCATCCAAGTAAACCTATCGGCGAAAGGCCACCCACGTCCGCTAAAACATACAGCGCTGGTGACCCGGCTCGTCCACCATTCCAAGGAAAACTCATCACTTAAAGGCCCATTGTGGTAAAACCTTTAGCCCACTTGAAGCATATTGCACCTAGTGGATTTACCTTGCTTAAAGTATTCGTTGGCCGTTCAAAGAAAAAATACAAAAGCGTTTGGTTTGATCGAGGCCACTGAGTGGATTGACGCATGTTTTCGAAGGACGGCAGGTACGGTGGTCTGATAACCGATGAAGGACATTCATCAGAATATCGATGTTTCATCACGTACTTCTAGAACACTACCTTACAACAGGATGAGCTAAATAAAGTGTAGCAAGTGATATATAAATGGCCAATTCAACATAATTTCATTAATACTGTAAAGCTGTTTCCACTTTCCACTGCATGTGGTTATCATTGCTATTTAATAATATTAACGTATCAAGTATATAAGATGTATATAGATAGTGGTAGCTGACCGATGCTATGACGGAAAAGTCAAGAGATTGTCTATGATATATCATATATTCATATATATTATCATAGGCAGATCTATGTTGAGCCGATGGGTAACTCCCGTTACCTCTCATCTTTTTACAGGTAGTGTAAAGAAAAAAAATTACGGTTTTATGTAAATAAAAAGTAAAGAATTATAGTTTTACTTTACCAGTGAGAAAATATTACATTACTCCTTAATTTTTTTTAAACTCAACACTTTGTAAAAAGTTTTAAAGTTTATAAAAAATAATCTTATATTTTTATAAAAAACATTATATTTTATAAAAACATAAATAACTAAAAACCCCAAAATACTCAATAGTCCAATACAATAATAATTAATAAGCTCAAAATAAAGGTAAGCCCAAAAATCATTAAACAACTTAAAAAGCCTAACTAATTATCTAAAAACCCATAACCCAATCAAACTTAAAACCTAAAAAACAATAATAATAATATAATAATAATAATAATAATAATAATAATAATAATAATAATAATCCATCGCCTCATGCCCTCATCGACTCTTTGTTCCTTCCACATGCCACAGCAAGTCAACCACTATCCATCCACACCGCCGATCACCCGACGTTCCCACCGCCGACCCTCGGCCCAACCGAATTGCCGTCTGCTACGGCGGCCCTTGCCACCGCCCACGAATGATCTTTCACCAATTAACCGTCCACTTCAAGATAACATTTTTACTTTTTTTTTCTCTATTATACTATGAAATTAGGGATTTAGGGTTTATGTTTAATTTCTAATATTTTAAGGGTTATTTAAGTGTTATCTGTTATAAAAATTAATGGTTATTTCGTTCAATTTTTAATATTTAGGTTTTATTCAATTAGGTATATGAAGTATGGATTTGAAAGATGAATTAAAGATTTGATATTAAAGTTATGTATCTGAATTCTATTATTTTAAGTTTAATTTATAATCTTATTTTATTATTTGTTATAAATTTAGAGATTTGAGAGATAAAAAACAAGATCTTATTGGCAATTTAAAAAAAAATCAAGAGTATAATATTGTTTCTAATAATAACGATACAGGGTCAACCACTTTTTTAGTTCAATTACTTCGATAAATGGATTTGATTTGAATGATATTCTTTCAAACCCATTTATTAATATAAATGTACAGTAGAAAATATTTACGTTACTGCTGAAATTACTTCTAGATCCGCCACTATATATTATAATATATTATACACACTTGGGTTTTTGTGTTTTTTTATAAAAGAGTTTGTGAGTTACATATATGACGAGAATGAAACCACTTTACTAAGAAAAAAGTTCAAATACAAAGTGTATTTTTGCTACAAAGTGTATTTTTGCTACAAAGTTTGAGAAGACACAATAAGTCAAAAAAGACACAATGAGTCAAAAAAAGACACAATGAGTCAAAAAATATACAAAAAATTATATCTCACAATCAAAATCGAATTTTAAAAAAGTAATTCGGAGCTTTTGTTCTCCTAGTCGTCCTCAATAAGAAAAAAAATAAATGAAAAAATAAAAAAATTAATATTTTTTATTGTGTAATTTGTGAAATGCACAAGAACTTTATTGTGTCATTATGAAAGACATAATGACGTCATTGTGTTATATGAAAGACACAATGACGTCACTGTGTCAATATAAAAGACACAATGACGTCATTGTGTCATTATAAAAAAAATTTTTTTTCTGAAAAAGGATAACAAGCTGAACAAAGGCTCCGGAGTGTTTTTTTAAAATTCGATTTAGATTGTGAGATATAAATTTTTTTGTGACTTTTTTAGCCTTATTGTGTATTCTCACACTTTGTAGCAAAAATACACTTTGTAGAATAAACTCACCCCTTTACTAATTATCTTAGAATTGTTTTTCTATTTCACATACGTTTAGTACTGTTAAGGTATCGTTGAACTAATTGATTTTGACTATTTTAAGTTAACTAGTGTTATGATCCAGATGCGTGTTGCGCGTCTTGGGAACGCAGCAAAGCGGTGTATAAAATTGGAATGTTCAACGTGTGGCTCAGAACTAATGGTAGGTTGTGGCTGCACATTGAAAATAGTTGCCAAGCCAATGCAACCGGCACCAGTTTTCATGTATCGTTATAGCCGTGCAACAACCAAAAGCAACAACCTCAAATGAATACCATTATTATCGACATCAACAACCAAGAGTGCTCACAACATGATAGAGCAAAGGAAGATAAACAATCAAACGTAAAGAAATTGAACCCAGGTGATCAGTAATGACTAATACAAAGACAAAAATCATAATAAACATACACAATGTGGCTCAGATCTTATTAGTAAACCTATGTGGCTGCAACACGGGTTGCAAGTGAAAAACATGTCACTTGCCATCCTCGTTCATGCCACGCCAAGCAACGGTCCATATCACAGTCATCATAGCCAAAGAAACATAAGCCACGGGAATCCAATGTCGAACGATGTAGGGTTTTATAGCAAACCTACACATTCATCAGATCAACAACTTAGGGTTCATACCATAAGCCCCAATCACCGCCGCGATGTATTACCTCTGCAAGTTACCACCTGTTAAAGTAGGTATCAAAGCATGCCTCAAAATCTGATCAACAAAATTAGAATCATACAAATATTAGTTTGACACTAATAACCACTGCCACATAAATCACCTTTATGATCCACAATAGTAAAGCGTAAGGAGTTGGTTGACTGGGCTAACTATTATCATGTAATTCACCATTAGAACAATGATACAGTCATACAACACTTACTTATTAGAAGAGCTGGTGTAAAGCACCCACCCGTACGTTTATTTGATGCCCAAATTCAATTTTAATGATAATCAACGACTAAACAAAACCTCTATATACATACATACATACAACATCATCGAACATCTTATTCAGAAAATTGTCTACAGAATGTTTGTGTTACTCTACACTTAAAAAGTAATCAATACAATTGAATAAACAGAGTATACAGAATGGAACAAAAAACCCAAATCAATCCTTGGGTGCAATCACCGGCCTCAAATATATGAAAAACACAGCAGCAGTTAACTCACATTCACAACCACATTTAGCAACAAATATGATGTTCTAAATCTGCTAATTAGGATCTATAAAACCTTTGTGTAAAAAACAAATCAATACAACATTCAAACACAACTCTAAAACAACCAACAGCAACAACACATCAGGAATCCAAAATCTCAACAGACTACAACAACAATTTCAATCAATGCTTGGCACCACATAACACACAAAAAAGTAACAGCGGAAAAGCCGGAGCCACATACGTCACAAAAACCCAAATACACAAACCGGGAATTAAAACGGAGAGTGCAAACCTATAAATCGGGGCGGAGACGGTGAGGAAGGGGCGGGGCGGCCGGTGAGGTAGTCGTAGGCGGAGGCGGCGTAGCCGGCGGATTGCTCGTTGTGGAAGGCGATGAATCGGATGCCTTGGGCGACGGCGCGGGGGCGACGGCGGTGACGGGGATTCCGACGATGCCGAACATGTGGGTTACGCCGGCGAGGGTTAGGGCTTTGGCGATGAGTAGATTGCAGTCGACTGAAGGTGGGTTTTCAGGTGATTCAGCCATTGAAGTTGAAGATGATGATGATGGTGATGAAAATGGAATCAAGTGAGAAGGTCCGGTTTATTTTAGTGAGAAGGTCCGATGGATGTGTGGTGGCGGCAGAGGTGGAGCGATGGTGGAGGTGGGTGGTGGTGTGATGGTGGAGATGGCCGGGTGTTGGTGGCAGGAGGTGGTGGGTGGGATAGAGATGGAAGAGGGGTGGTGATGGTGGGTTAAGAGGAGCTGTAACCTTTTTCAATTTGGGGGAGGGGGTAAAATGAAAAACCCTCAAAACCTTCGTGGCCAAAGTATGAACAAACGAAAACCAACTTTTCTTGAGCTTGCAACTATTCATGAACCTGCAAATTTCATATTAGATAATTTGATTAATTTAAAATTATATTTAATATTTGTAGATTAGAGTCTTATGTGAATATCAATGTTTTGAAAACCAAAATGCGGCCGGCTATGTTCTGGACTTTTGGTTACTGTTCAAACAATTGGACGGAACTTAAAAATAGAATGACACTATAATTAATTTTTAAAAGGTTTTAAATATTATGGAAGATGTAACTATCATAACTAGTTTTATACCCGTCCGGTGGTCGGGATGTTTCACGTTGTAATGTGATAACTATTTCTTTTTAAATTATAAAAGCCAACACCATTAATGTGTTAGTATAAAGACAATTGAGCACATCCAAATAAGTATTTTATATATGAGATAGGTCATATGATCTTAAGATTAATATTAGTTTGAAAAACACGACTCTAATTAATCATGTCATATAAAGACAAAATGATTCATCTAGTTAAAGATCTCAAGACAAATCTGATCAACAACGTCAACAAAGTTATGGTCCATAAAAGAAAACGCCAAGATTGTGATATTCAACCTAAAAAGATCCATAACAAATCCTACTTGGATAAACATCAAAATAACGTGCTTCCATCAAATCTGCATCATATAAGAGAAGGAAAAATAGAAAGTATTAATGAAGATCATTAATATAATTGGATAAATTAAATAAACATATAACATATAGAACAATTTTTTGGAGTTATCAAAACATACATGCAATAAGTTTAGTACTCTAAGCGCTTAGGCCTTTTTGTTCCTTCACGGTCTTGAATACTGCGTCTCACATCATGTGTTATAAGCACTCACATCACCAATTTCATTTTGTTCAGTTATATCAATATATGAAAAAGTTCAACGTCAAGAAGAATATCGTGAATAAACTAAATAACCAAAAATGAAGAAGTATGAATATTACCTGAATGTATTTATAGAAGGATATCAAGATGTTTAATTGTTGCACCAATCATGATGATCACAAGCTCTTTCTCAACACTTTGTACAAGTTCATGCTGAAATGAAGTAACCACCGAGATCAGCACAGAACAACAGATTGTGTGATGTAAACCGTAGAAAATTAAGAAAAAGCATACATCAATATCATGTTCATGTGAAATATAAACCTTCTAGCATCTTTCACAAGTAGGGTAAGATGAAAAGTAAATTTGCTATAAAATGTAAAATTACATACATAAATTAGGAGGCCAAATAGTGATTGTCAAGCTAAATTAAACAATTTTGGGTAACACAAGAAGCTTCGATCGATAAAAGCAACCTATTAACGTATTTACTCACTGATTTGATAAGGGATTGATGAAGAAATAAAAAGAAAAAGAAAATATATGCTAAACAAACCTAATAAGGGTTTTGACCCAGCCTATATTTAAATGTTTTCATACAAAACGTCTTGTCCTATAATCTCGTCAAGCCCCTACTAAACCCACCGCCACCGCCCACCACCACTAGCACCTTGAAAACCACAACCCCTGCCACGAAACGAACCACCACGCGCACCACATCTACCACCCCCACGTCTAATGTCTCTTCCACCACTTACTCCCCTGTAAAACATATATAAAAAATAGCATTAACATATACATATAAAGTTTACTGGATGTATGATCAAATCCAAGCACCAAATTCCTGATCCTCGAACAAAATCATACAATTGCATTCCTTATTAATTATGCAGTTATACACTATTATAACATTCAAATTAAGATGCAACAAACAAAGGTTATGGTTCAGTTTAGTTATAAGCTAAAACAAAACTTATAATCAAACTTTTGGTGTTTACATTGTTATGACTAATATGTTTTGGTTATAAAAGGTTCTATTAATTCAATTGTTAGAAAAAAAGATTCCTCGTTAACATCTAACTTTAAACATGAGAGATTTTAAAGTTTAAACCAACTGCATAAATCAAGTTACATCATGGGTCGAGTAATATAGCATCAAAGCAAGATCAAATCATGTTTATTTAGTACAATATAAAGGAAAGAGAGATGTAATTTAAAAAACTTTTAGAAATAAACATGCAAACTATTGTTAAAACAATATATACTATACCTATCCATTCATTACACAATCCTGATTATGAAATAAGAATCCACCATGAAATACCTTAAATGATGAATCTACCATAAAATACCTTGAATAAGTGTGCTTTTCCTCACTGAGCATGAACCAAATAGTTCTGTTACTGTCCTTTTGAAGTGTTCAACATCTAATAGCTTCGAATAACAACAAATATTTCACTGTCCCACAAAGAACAATTCAACTAATACAGATCATGAAATATTATATACATACAAAATGAAAAAATTTTATAAATTTGGGCCTCAATACAGTAAACAAAAATATGATTATAAAGCCAAGTCAGAGCATTCTTGAATCAACAGGTTAATTTAAAAGTGTAACAGATAGAGGCGTAGAACCCGTACAAGAAATTTTGGTTTTGAGTTCAAACCACTCATCAGACTAGGCTACCAATTGCAATTTTAGTTGCATCTTTAACCACCCTAACACCCCAAAAACACAATAGTAAAGAAGCATAAAATAAAGTTTCACATTAATAATTATAAAAATTTAACCTGCTTGATCAATGAGATTAGAAAAGACAATCTCCCATATTCTTTTAGTCTTGACAATCTGTTGGTTATTGATTTTAAATTATTCATCAGCTGCTTCATCAATTTATGGATTGCCCTAATAGATGATTTTTTTAATCAAACTCATCAAGATCACATCATACCATAAAAGTTATTAATGATAAAATAGGAGAATAAAACCCATAAACTGAATAAGAAAACCTTGATTTTGCAGATAAACTTGAAAAGAACATAGATATGAAATACTTACTTATTCCATATAACCCCATGACAAGTAGAACATTCTTTATTCGTCTAGATGAGCATCCCTAATAAACCCGTGCAAGCCTTTCATAACTCTTTATAAAGTGGATCTTGATAACATTAAGAACCACATCATTTATAACTTGAAGAAAAAGGAGAAGAAACTAACAGGAACAATTAATTTTTTTTAGCACTGATTAGGAGATAAATAAAATACCAATATCCAGAAGTTAAATCACAAATGATGGCGGTGATGGTGACCAAAATCCTAGAAATCACCTTATACGAAATCTTGGTCCAAACGGACTGTTCAAGTCCTGCCTTTGTGGGAATGATTCAATTACCTTGAATCCATCGAATTTTCACTTATAAATAAATGAAACCCATGAAGAAAGAAAGAAAACATAGATTCATCATTAAGAAACAAACCTGATAAGTATGGTAGAATCGATTAAGATAATGAAGCGGACTATTGAAGATAACTATAGCCAAAACAAAGTCCTAACTATGAATCAAAGAAAACCTGGACCAAGATGAAGCAATCGCAGTTACCTTGAATATTGTATGCAAGCTACGATGTTGTTTTAGGGATGAGGAAAACCTAGACGACGATGAGGGAGATAGAATTGCCGAATCGAAACCATCTTAGAATTGTCGAATCGAAACCATCTTAGAATTGCCGAATCGAAGAACCGCATATTTAATCGAAGATACCTCGGCTTCAACCTTCACATTTTTCGATTGACCAGCAGCTACTCCGATATGAAAACCTTCTACAATCGCCATTTCAAAACAAAACCTAAAACCCAAAATCGAAAATCTCAGGCAACAACTTGTGTAATCCACCGGAGAAGAAGACTATGATATTAACTCCTTCGAATTTTGATGAATCTCTGGGTGGTGTGGTACTTGTACTGCTCGAGATGGGAGGTCTCCGAAGAAGAAGGAAAGTGGGGAAGTTGGAACCATCGAGAACTGCTGCATATTCAGTAAACGTGGGTTTGAACCCTGTAACCTACACCCAATTCAACAACTTCCTAATTTAAACGGTTCAGATCTAAAGTACATGGGTTTTAACGGCTGAGATTAAACAAAATTGTGTAACCATTATCCAGCAACCACATATATATATAATTGAAAAACTAAAACAATCAAATCCTGTTATTGTTATATTTAAAAGAATAAATGAAATATATTATTTTTTAGAATAAGATAAAAATATTCAAATTAGTTACACACAAATACAAGACAAACATTTTACTAGATTAGTGATCAAACACACTTGTGTATCTAAAGATGCTCAATCCTATAATGTAAAAAGATATATCTATAAAGAAGGTTAAAAAATACGATTTGACGCTTACTCTTTCAACATTAGCCAGTCCGATCAGTGACGGTTCAATCCCTACGAACCGGACCAGTCAATTGGCTGGTCCGGTTTTAACAATTTTGATGAATACTCATACTACAACACTTTATGGATAAAAGATACTCTTGAAAATTACAAGTGAATGAAGACTAAAGTACAATCATCATCTCCTCTTGTATCGTACTGTGATAACTTTAACATAGGACAAATAAATTCCAGGAGACTTGGAGTCATATTCGTGGACATACGTCAAAAAGGCTGAAAATATTCTCTAGACATAAATGAACACACCAAATTCTAAGTTTTTATATTTTTATAGTGTTATATTTTTACAAGTAGAACTAAATTCAGAAAAATATAGATTTTTTTGGAACGTAATTGGGTAACAAAAGAACAAATTAAAGTATAAAATAACATTTTACTTTGGAATACTTTGTTTTGGGGAGCATGTCTGGTAAGATTTTAATATTTTATATAAATGAATAAAAAACTATTAGTTTTGACAAATTCAGAAGATATAATTTAGATAAATAATCTCTAAAAGTGCTTTTTACTTTTTAGATACAATTTCTTGTAATTATGGCCACCGATAATATTTTAAAAACCTTATTTCTGTACGATGTATATGTTAAGCATATAAAATTACAATGGTCTGTTCTTCAACTTTGTTAACATAAAAAATTAAAAGGATAAAAAAGGATGGGTTTTACTTTAGACATAATGTGAAGATATCCTATAATCTACACATCATTAGTATATTTATGGTGATAACAATATTATTATACATCTTTAAGTCACTTTAACCAATTATACATATGTTATATCTAGGTTTCATAGTAGTTAAGGTCCTTTTCTGAATCGTCTAATCACTCCTAATATTTTGATGATATTCTTAATATCTTATTCAAACAATTCTTAAAAAAATCAAGGATGTGTAATTTCAATTTTCTGAATCGTCTAATCATTCTTAATATTTTGATGATATTCTTAAAATCTTATTCAAATAATTCAAAAAAAAATCAAGGAGTATTTAATTTCAATTATCAACATAATACCCATTGATGATATTCTTAAAATCTTATTCAAATAATTCAAAAAAATCAAGGAGTATTTAATTTCAATTATCAACATAATACCCCAAAAATAGACCAAAGTTCGCATCATTATTTCTTAGGTCATGAACCATCACAATCTTTTGGTAAAACAACACAATGATTGATGAAACATCGCATTAGCTTGACAGTTAAACCGATTGGTTGTTAGTTCTTGTAATCGATTATTATTTAATAGTAACTTAACTACCCAATGTGGAGGTTATGGGTTGGAGTCTCACTAGATGCAATATGCTCCAAGTGAGCCAAGGGTTTTATTACAGTGAGCCAAGGGTTTTATTACAGTGAGTCTTTGGGTAATGGTGGGCGAGCCGGGTAACTAGCGTTGTCTGTGTTCGCGGGCGTGGGTGGCCTTTCGCCAATGTGTTTACCCGGGTGACCGGACTTAAAAATTATTCGTTGGTCGTTCAAAAAAAATAAAAAATAGTAACTTAAGTACCAATGATAATTGCTACTATCAATACTATCTTAGTTCGTGGTGACTCTTGTTTCAGTTAGTATGAACTCAAGTATCTGATCCCGTTGTTATTGACTTATTGTCCTAAAAACTTATGTTTTAACTGAAATTTTACTAAAAACCAAGCCGGATCAAATTGATATACTTTATATTTTCTTAAATATGTTTTCAGGTCCTGTTTGATTTTACTGACCCAACGTCTGACCACTGACTGGCTGACCCGGTCAGCCAGTCAGTGCGTTTGATTCGTCTGACTGGTAGTTCTGACCCGGACCGAAGGACTGACCGAGTCATCTTTTCTTCCCTTTTGACCCACCCCACCACCCGATCAGCCCCTTCCTCCCGCTGCGCTCTCGGTTCCTCCCCTACGGTTCTGACCCGCTCTCGGTTCCTCCCCTGCGGTCTCATTCGCCGGTCATCCCCTCCCCCACGCTCTCGGTCGGCTTCATCCCCTCCCAAGTCCCGACCGAGCCCTAATCCAACCCCTCTGCGCTCTTCTTCATCAAACAATCTATGCAATAAACAAAAAATTCTTCTTCACATCAGGTGCGTCGTACGAATCATCACCTTATGCAATAATTTCTGATATATAAAAGTAATTTACACCTTCATTTTAGTTGTTGTTTTGATTTCACTTGTTTCCCCTTTCTGGTGTAAGGCCCCAATCCCGGGCACCTCACAGTTGGTCATTCATTGCATCATAGTTACCTATTAATTTTCATTTCATAATATACACAGCGGAATTTCATGTAATAAAATCATTCATTTACTTTTAACTACTGTTGTTAAGCAATACAATGTTGTTCATGAGTTTCAAAAAGGTTGTTCAATTGCATTACAAAACAACAATAGAATCAAAATACGGATGGATGTCAGCCTTGTCTTGCCGAGTAACTTCGTCCTCGTGCCATCCTCAGCAATATTTACCTGCCAACTGGAAACACATAAAAAGTCAGCGTTGCTGAGTGAGTTCTAGTTTTATATGTGGTAAAACACTTTCTATACGTAGTATATAAAAATACTCTTTTCTGTAAAATACAATACTATACTGTATATGCGAGCACGCATCAACTGTATGAACAAATAATGCTCGTTCTCTGTACTGTATGCCTTGTCTGTAAAATTTATCTTTACGTTTCACTTTCTGTATGGACCAGTGAGGAATACCCCAACTATATGCGCGATGGAAAGCGGATGACGGGCCATCTATGTCCCTCGAAAGGGCTATGTGTATCCCCCGAAGGGTCAACGGTATCCTCCGAAAGGGCTATGTGTATCCCCCGAAGGGTCAACTGTATCCCCCGAAAGGGCTATGTGTATCCCCCGAAGGGTCAACTGTATCCCCCGAAAGGGCTATGTGCATCCCCCGAAGGGTCAACTGTATCCCCCGAAAGGGCTATGTGTACTGTGTACAAGGCCGACCCAATCACCCGGGGCACGCTACAAAGGTCCTGCCAATCTCAGTTGATTGACCCTGTGTGCATCAATGGGTAGCTAGCCCGCAACACAGTTAAGCTAACGACACACAGTCGTGTACCTCCTATAAGCTTGCAAGACTTGTTAACCTTTATTAATGTTCCTTCTCTTTCTTTATTACTCTTTCACTTCACTCTATGCAATACTTTCATTTCATTTATTAAAGATAACACGTGAAATTGTGAAAAGATAAACATGCATCAAGTCAAGGATCATCGATAATACAAGTCATTAATCATCGTCATATAGGGCCACTTCACATATACATATGTCATGCATACACGTGCAATACTATCATCATGCCCAACATGACATCTAAGCCTTGATGGCCATAACACATGCACCTACGGGGACTATAGTATCATTACTTACCCTTGCATTTCCCCCGAAGGCTAGTAATTGGACTATATTTTTCTCTTTGCACAACAGCCCTATTTGGGCGATTGAGCACCCTCTGTCGCGTGGCCTCCATGCAACTGAACACTATGCGGTCGGGCTCCACACGACTGAACCCCCAGTCGTGCGATTGAGCAACCATGCGAATGGGTCTATGCGGATGAATACTTATGCGACTGAACCTTCAGTCGCATGGCAAATCCTTCTATCGTACGAATGGACACTATACGTGTGGGCTTCTATGCGTCTAACCCTCGGTCGTGCGACTGAATTTCTATGCGACTGGACTTATGCGACTGAACCCTCAGTCGTATGGCTTGTCGTGCGATTGGGCCCATCCGTACGACTGAGCCTCAATCGTACGGTTGAACATCAGCCTCCTCTCAGTCGTGCGACTGGCCCTTCAGTCGCCTAGCCCTAGCTGGGCAGCGACTGAAGTTCATCACGAACAGCAGCTGCAAGCTACGGCTGTAAAACTCTTCTAAACCCAATTCAAGCCTAAATTAACTCTCCCAAACCTTAGGGAATCATGTTAGGACATCCTACATACTCATACAAGTCCAAAATCGTACTTTAAACACATTGAATATGATTGCACCCAAATGGGTCAAACACACACTTTACAAAAATAGGGTTTATATGTGATCCAGCCCCAAAACCGTTTGAAAACATGTAAATAAGGGGTCCTAGAACTCACATTATTACGGAGAAGATGAAGGGCTTCGATTTGGCTAGCCACTCGATAAATCTTGAGCCCGAATCACCACGTTCTCTCTTTCTTTCTTTCTTTCTCTGCTCTCTCGCTCGCTGCTCTTTCTCCCGACTGAATGAGTGTAAGTGTTGGGGAAGAGAAGAGAGTTGCCCCTCTTTTATAGTTACAGCTCAGTCGCCTAAGGTCCAGGGGCGACTGGACCTTCAGTCGCATGAACACCATGCGACTGGACCTTCAGTCGCATGAGTTCCATGCGGTTGATCCTTCAATCATCCGAGCATCATGCGATTGGACCTCCGGTCGCATGAATTCCATGCGACTGAGACTTAGTCGCATATCACTCCAGAAAGTCAAACTTTCGGGTGTTACATCTGGGTTTGTTTTGGATCGTCAAGTTAAGCAATATTTTGAGTTGGGTTTTCTAATATATGTTTTGTTTGGCTAATTGATGAATTTGGGTCTGTTTTGTTTTCAGTTTGTTTGAAGCACTTTGCACTGTGATATGTTGATCTTGTAGCTATTAAGTTGTCATGCACACCACCTGTTTGTTTAAATGCCCAATGTAAGATACTCTTTTTTGTTTCATTATTTGTTTATAGCATGTGTTGTTGTAGTCTTGTAGATCGTTTCTTTTAAATGGATGATTTTGTTGCAATTTACCAAAGTTAAATTTGTGAATTTTGTTACAGAGTTGGATTTCAAATGCTATGTTTCTGAAATACTTTAATTTGTTGTTCCATTTGGGTGGGTTTCTCATAAGGAAGTTAAGTTTATCTACTTTTGGCTGTCACCAATTGGCAATTGCACAGATTGTTTGATGAAGAAGAAAGCGTATTAACTTGTAGTTGGGTATGTATATATGTATGTATATGGGTATGTAGATGTGTATGTAGATGGGTATGTAGATGGGTATGTAAATATGTATATGGGTATGTATATGGGTATGTAGATGTGTATGTGGATGGGTATGTATATATGTATATGGGTATGTATATATGTATATGTATATGGGTATGTATATGGGTATGTATATGGGTATGTAGATGTGTATGTATATGGGTATGTAGATGTGTATGTATATGGGTATGTATATGGGTATGTATATGTGTATGTATAGGGCAATAGTGTTATTTTTATCATTCAGCAAAATCAGTCAGATATTAAATCAAACAGCCAAGTTTCAGTCAGATGCAGACTCAGTCAGAACCACTTACTGGGTCAGCTTCTTACTCAGTCAGATTTTACTCAGTCAGATTTTACTCAGTCAGCGCAATCATACTTTTTAACACTCTTTCTAATGATTAAAGTCCTTGGGTTGGTTTATTCAAATGTGAAATCTAAATTATATATAAATTACCAATGATCCTAAGACTAAGTGGTTGAAGTAAGGTACCCAAAACAATTAAGAATACGGATGTCTCGAAAATGTGGATGTCTCGAGTTCGAGTCACCGTTGTTGACTTCCCCCTCCGGCTAAGAAATGAATAGGTGGGTTTGCCTAAAATAACACTTATTATCAAAACAGAGTCGTATATTTGCTGTAAAAAACGATTTATGAATTAATTTTAAATTTTGTTTTCTAAAAAGAGATATAAACTCACGAGTACTTTAGTCAACTAGATTCGGATCCAGCCCCAACCCCACAACCAGTGCCCCACAAATAAGGCTGGTCTCAGCCCAGCTACAACCCGACATAATTTTAGTCTACATAACCACGTGTTAGAGATTTGGCATTTATTCATTTAAAAGGTTATGGTAGTATGGTAGGAAAGCTGTTAAAACAATATTCGGATTTGAGACTTCTGCTAGAAACGAATGAAGTGTTTAACACTGCATAAACCCTTGAAGGTTTACACAATCACACGTTGTTTTTGCAATAACCGTACTTTTTATGGTCTTTTTCTATCCATGCATGTTTTATCTCAAGATTACCAGCCAAGTATAACAAGTTGTGAATTAGGTATTCAATGTGTTTGTTTTGTTTACTGACTACTTATGCTTTATAAATCACTATACTACATGTCTGTTTCAAGCATCTAAATTCAAATCATTTAACAACAAAAGGAGGGTTCGTTAACTCTTTATAGTTTCAAAGATTTTACGCTTAACTGAGAACCATAAACCACAGATTTACCCATAATTGGGCTAAATAAGCCAAACTTATAAGAATTGTCATCAAACCAACAATGACAACTCATTTTGGAAATACCATAATGAACATGTTCTTTTGTAAAACGTTCAAAGCATTTGATTGATCGTCTAAATCATTTATTTGATTAAACGATGTGTATCGACATAATCCTACATCCTTGTTGGTATTGAATTCTTCTTTTTTAAAACTACAAACTTTCAGAAGCGTTCGCTTTTACTTTTCAAAAATTGGTTGATGTATATTGTGCCTGAATAACACATGAGCACCAACCAGAATATACAAAATCAACACAGAGAGAAAACACAACCTCTTAGATGAAAATTACCATTCGAATTCCTATATTCCCACACTTTTCAAAAATCTTGATGTACATATATAAGGGGTAAAGAAAAGGGTACAAAAGGCTTAGCAATTTCATGACGAAATATAAAACCGTACACATTCTACACTTTCTGGAGATGGAACAAACTAATTCTAAGGTGGAGTCGAAAACCCTTGCGAGAGATTAAACATGGTTGCTGCATCAAAAATGTCAGCCATTTGTTGAATGGCTGCATTGGATGATTGAGTCGTCGGTAGCACAGAATCTGGGAGGGCGGGTGAACAATCTGGAAGATATTCCTCTTTGTTGAATGTGTGTGTGTATAGTGCTAGCACTGTTCGGCAAAATATAAACCTGAGACCAAACCATGTTTCGCCATTATGTACATGCACAATAGTTTTGTGTTCAGGTAATGATGGCTATTTCGACCCACACAATAATGAATGGCTCAAATCAGTAATGGGACAAAAAGGTAAGCTATGAAGAAAAAAGTAGCTTAAAAGAAAATGGGTGGTCGAAAGTAGGCAAAAAAAGTGTATCTTTAGTTCATAACTAAAACGGAAAACCACTTAAATCATTTTACACAAAAAAAATAGTTTAGTAGCAACTATAATATAACTTTTGTTATCATATTTGGTGGACAAAATTTCAAAAGGTAAAATTTTGAGTGATATCCAAATAGAAATGTTCTGGAGACAAACTATTTAAAAACTCTACATTCAAAGCGAGTCTTGAAAAGTAGTACATTTGTACCGTTAAAATCGAATAAACAGACTCCTTTACGGAGCAATTTTGCCCCTACTTAGGGATATCGAGAGCTGTCTATGAAAATGACCAATAATGTTCATACATCCCAAGTCCCAACAAAAAGTTTTTAATGCTTATCCCAAAACAACTGTAACATATGACATGTCAGAGCATTCACAACCCGTGCCCTATAATCATGTGAGTGTGTTTGGTATATTATATGGAATGATTTTGAGTGGTTGTGAGTGAAGGAGAGAGAAAATGTTATTGTGGATTGGTATATTTGAAGAATCACTGTACAATCCTTATAAATTTTTTAATATTTTTGAAAGTGGTTGTGAGTGAAGGAGAGAGAAAAGGTAATGAAAAAGGTATAAAAATATATTATTTAATTGAAAGGAGAGAGAAGAAGTAGTGATTTTTAGTGTAATTATATGGATAAAGATAAGGAATGGACTGTGAATGCTCTCACATAGTAGTTTCATGGAAATAATAAGACTGTTAATTTAATATCTAAACACCACATAAGAACATATAAATAGAGTTTTCTAAGTGAAAACAATGAATCCATATGTTGTAACCGTTACTTTAGGACAAAGATAATTTGAATTTCAAAATATAGGTGCCAAAAATGGCAGTTTGGGGGGTTGGTTAACAGGTCAGAATGGTAATCTTTGTTTGGGTGGCTAACTCCAACAAACTGACAGTGTCCAAAAATCATTACTTTGTAAAAGACTAGATGATTTTGCAATGTACCTTAAAAGCAGGCGTCTAAGAAAGGGTCACCTAAAACTTGAGCCCAAACTGGATGAAGCGTGTCTGAAGATGCCAATATCTCTCCCCACAGATTTAAAGACGAGGAAAGAACCTTCTCGGCCTGGTTAAGCTTATCCTGAAAAAAAAAAGCTATATTTTAGCCAACTATCATATTCTAGAGCACACTGCAAAGCCATTAGAGGTGACAATTTCAATTCTAAGTATTTATGAATAGGCTAATTTGGGTTTGTTGCATCTCTATCATGAAAATGAGCTTAAAAGGAAATGGTTCAGATTGGTCAAAATTCAAAAAGGTTTGAAAAAAAAGTCCCCAAAGTGTATGTTTAATATGTACAACCTCATAAACCGGTTTGATGAAAAGATTAGCCATTACTGTAGTAATAATGTTTCAGTAATCATCTTAACAACATAAATACATAATTATCAATAAAAGAAGAGTAGAAGACAAAACGTGTTTAAGATCAACCCAACCCATTTCAAACCTCACGAAGTTTACTCATTTTAACAGATTACCCAAACCACATGACTCGCCCATTTTGTCAACAGAGACGCACCATCTGGATATCAGAACCCGAAAATCCAAGTAAGTTGAGAAAAGCCTGCAATGGGGCTGTCAAAAAGCTTGTAAACTGGCTTCCACTTGGCTGGTGAGGATCTGTGGCACCATGAATAGGACTAGAACAACTTGCAGATAGGAGCATTGCAGCTGGCTCTCCTTTAACTGCCGTGTTTAATGACTGTAAATATAAGCATATTTAAATAGGTAAGGAATAATAATATGCATGCCTCCGTCCCAAACTAACCGCTATAAGCAACTAAACTACATGGTTCCGTGAATGTGTTTGATTATAGGTCAAAGGTCAACTACTACAGTCAAATACAGTTTTTTATTAAAGGAGAATTATATATTACTGGATCATCCACCATAAAACCCCCTGTACCTGGTAAGTTTTGGTGAAAATTTTTATCTATTCAACTAAACAGATTTCTTAAAAACAACAAAATAATAAACCGATTTTCCATCAGATTTTGATAATTATATATAATCATCTTAAAAGAGTACATATGAACTTCTTGCCTTAAAAGTGTTGCTGTTGCCACTGTCAATAACAAGGAAAAGTGGCCTTCGCATAAATGGAAGCAAGTCACAAGGATAAATCAGATTTAAACCTGAAAAGAAGATCCTTATTAGGCAGAATGATCCTGTTTATCTGTATTGCACAAATGTTCTATTAAATACAAACTAAAAGCTCATGATCAATCTGTAATTGACTACCTCCGTTTCCTTTAGTGCCAAGATTTAAGCCTCCAGAAAGGTAACCTGAGCAGTTAGTAGTATTCGTCTCTGATGAAATTGTTGTGTTATCGCAAGCATTTGACTGCACCGTATTAGGCTGTACATTATTGACAATGTATTCTATATTGCCAAGAAAATTTTCCATAAGGAGGTTGCAAATATGAATAAACTGACATAAAAAGGCAAACAAAAAAGGATGGAAATGTCACCGGCAGCAGATAAGTAGAGTAAGAGAACTCCATCAGGAGGGAGCTCCTCACACACAGTGGCCAGAACCTGTCATCAAGAGCACAAAACAAATTCACATGCCCTACAACACTTTTTTTATAAAACCTACATATTTTTCTTGATTTTTATAAAACCTACATATTTTTCTCGATTTTAGTATGAAACAAATGTGTGGGAAAACAGAAACTTATAGTAAATAAATTCCAAATAAAAAGTAGAAGTTTAATGGAAACCATTTTTTGATTACTCACCGCCAAAAAATGAGTGATGGATGGACGATACAAGATAGCTTTACGTGGGTTTGGTGGCAGCGTAGGATCAGAAATCTCCTGAGAATAATTTGCACCTTGACTACCAGTAGAAGTGGTTCCACTTAATTTGTAGAATGAGCCGCTGGGTTCCCATTCCAAACATTGAAGCATTCTGAAGTTATCAAGAGTGAGCTCTGAGAACTTGACCTGATCAATAAATTTATAGAATATAAGAAAAGTCAAAATGCAGTACAGTAAATAGAAACCATGTACAGCATATCCAAAAATACAAATCTATTGTTGCTGCTGAACATAGAAGTAACCTGACCTCATTAGGATGGTAGCTGCAAAGTATGGCATCTCCCAATTTTAGCTTTCTTTCAACATTCACAACATTTGGTAGGGTATCAGGATGAAGATCTAATGTGAGGCTGTATCTTAAAGGCCTTCTATTCATAAAAGCTGTGTCCACTTTAAGAAATTTAGTTATTTCCTGAATCACTAGCTTCCATTCTTTAAAATCAGTGTCCTGAAATAATATCATTTCAACTCAAAAAGGGCACTAAAATTGACAGTTATCAAGATGACAAAAAGACTATTTACCTGAAATGCCCTCTTGCAGTCTCCAACTAACATTTTGAGCTGATTCACCAACTGATAAACCATTTCTCGACGGTTCAAAACCAGACAAACAGTCAAGAACCTTGCTAAGAATCTCAGTTGTTTGTTGGCAAGATTCAGATCCTGAAATATTCCATCTTTGAAATACTCCCTGGTCAAGACAGCTTCATAGAAGATATATGACTCAGACAAATAACTGGCTTCACTTGTTCTCATATACTGCCCGAAATATAGTTGCCCTATTCGGGACGCAATATCACCTATTTCCCATCTCTTAAGCCCTGCTTCCACAAGCTTCTGCCGATTCTCTTGTTGAAATTTCCATAATTGTGTATAAACCTTGAATACCTTGTAGAAGTATGTATCATACCTGAAAAGAAACCACTTTGTTAATGCATTCGAGTCATTGAACTATTAAGCACTACCAATTATAAGTACATTCTCAGAACGATGACAAGACACAATTACAAGAAGAATGTGTTCTTATAAACATGAACACGATACCTTTGTGATTTATCATCATTTTTCTTATCCCAATCTTTCTCTTAGAATTCGTTAACATTACAAATGGTTTAACATGAGACTTGAGTACATTAAAAATGTGCCAGAACTATATAAAACCTTACAGGATCTACTGCTAAGAACACCAAGCACACAAATCAGGTGTACACACCTGGTGCACTTGGCCTAATTGGGGTGTGAAAAACTACATTAATTTTTAAGAGTATAGTTAATTCATATGAATTTCAGCTTTCAACCAGACAGCTTCAGGGATTCATTTCATATTATCCATTTATCCTTGACTCCTAGTCCATCCGGTCTACAAACAACTCGCATACAAACTGCAACTAATGAAACTATCCCTTTGTCCAGCACCTAGACGTACTTTTCGATTTTTGAAGTCAACATCTGAAATCAGACCTCAAAAAACCATATGAAGCTTTATAAACTTTCATTTTAGACAATTATAGGTGTCTTCATGTCAAAATAACCTTGCAAACTGCAAATTACCATGACTGCAGTGTCTACTTCTACTATCATGAATGCTGACCAATCAAACGTCATATATAGGAGCAAGTGACTACATCATCCCCATGATCAATCTTAGCACGATACAAATCAAATGAATTAACAATAAAAAGTTCATATGCATTCCTGTAAATCCCGATACATACGCTTTCTTAAACAGAAACACCATATGCAGATCACATCAGTAACTAAAACCAAATCATCGGAGCTATTGAACGTATAACTACTAGAAATTAAACTAAAGTGGAACAAAGATGATGAAATTGACCTGTTGCGCTCGTAGTACGGCAAATCCCTAATTTTGGAGAACTTCTTGTCGGCTTTAGCTACGAGAGACCAATACACTTCACTCACTGGTACATTCGCGTTACTTGTAATGTTGCTCTGTGACATTTTGCTCTTGTAGCTCCTACTAATGCCACTGTCAACAACTTTGCTTCATCATATGATCCATTGATGCTAATTCTTCTGCGAAAATTGGTTGTTCTTCATCATCGCTTCGTTTTTAGGGATTTGAGAAGGTGAGAGAGTGCTTTTTAAGCAGATGATGAATAGTTATTTTTTAGTAAAAAATATTTTAGGGTTTTTCCATAAACATACTTTTAAATACATACCTTTTGTCACGAAACTTAAATTACGAAACTCAAATCGTCAATCTTATGGGAGAGACGTATTTCTAGCAATAGCAAGTGTTGATAACGCTAGGCCATAAGCGTATATGATCGAAAAGTAGTAAACGACCAACGTATTCGTTCCTATTTGTTAAAACTGGTTACAGGCAAACAATTCTATAGACATAAAACTAAAATACTCGAGGTTCCTCCCAACCAAGTCTTTTGCAAGTTTTGTAAGCTTTAATCTTTTGATTTACATTATAAAACTTATTTAATTTAGTGTAAAGTGTAATTTTGTTTAGCTAATTATTTCATTATTTTGATTTGTTTTCTTGTGTTCTATCACCCATTTAGTAACCCAAACCAATTATTCTGAGTAAGGACATTTATAACATTTATGTGAAGTAGGTTAATCACCGATCACTTGGGCTAGGAGATTTTGATTGCAACACCAATGCATCAAATAAATCCCTTTGTATGTGTCTGTATTTCAAGTGACAATATTTTTTAAGCGTGTTGATGGTAAGATTTGTAATCTATGATTATGTATACAGATGAATAATACAAAGAATCATATGGTCAAACGCAAATTGATTTTTTGACAACAAAGCCATGTATTTGTTATCAACTTCGGCCTACTAAAAGGTTTAAAGTGGTCCCGTAATCCGAACAAAAATAAAATAAAACATATCATACAAACTCACTAGAAAAAAATAATAATTAAATACCAACAAAAAGATGACACTAATAAAAAAATGAGATCAATGGTTAAAGTTCCTTGGTTAAAAGAAAATATGTTTTATGTGATACGTTGTTTCACCATTAGTCTCACTCAACCATTTAAACTCTTGCATAATTGGATACGGTCGTTTGGATAAACTTGTCCACCTTTTGCCTCCTATGATCATTGATCACATAGCAGTTATATTGTAGACCGAATACGACCGTCTTGGCTCTCTTGATGTTCCAACTTCATGTTCCAAACTTCGTTTATCATTTAAAATTATCAAAACTATCGATTATCTCCGTAACATCTCCATGTCTAAAACCCAACGAAAAACAACTTAAAGTAGATTCCATCCATAAAAGCACATGTTTTTTATATATAGAACAACATTATAAATGAAATAAACATAATAAATACAAAAAATAAAAATAAAAAAGTAGTTGCTAAAGCGTAATAAAACACAGATAATAAAGTTACTAACACAAATCACCTTAAAACCAATAAACCATACTTAACATCTATTAAGCCTAGCCATGGCATATGAGAGGAGCTGAACGTCACAAGCTAAACGATTTTATTTAACACAATAGAATTTATTTTCTATTTACCCAAATTACGTCACTAGTTATCATATCATATTGAATTTTTACAAACTTCTAACTAATATTCTAACATGGAGGTTGGGGGTTCGAACCCCGCTAACAACTAACTTGGTAAAAGATTTCACAATTAAGAAATTAATATTTCAAAAAAAACTAATATTCTATTCAATTTTAAACGTCATACTTCCATCATAGCACACGCTTAAACTTAAAACTTAGCTATCATTATTCATTAACTTAAAATCTTTACTAACATATGTTAAAAAAGAAACGAGTCATCCGTAATTTCTTTTTATTTTATCGGTCAACAAAGAATAATTCTTTTTTTTTTTAATTTTTTAACCCCACAACGACACCCATTGATGCCGCCCTAGGTACCTCGTGTAATTACTGAACATAGTAAGGGCAAAATAGTCATACAAAAATATTTCAACCCCTGCAACACCCCCCACCCATCTTCTTTGTTTATATGTTCTTCCTTATGCTTTCAGTTAAAAGCCTTTGAATCATTCCTCATACTTTATCTCCTCTCATCACCTTCAAAAACATTATTTTTCGATCTGATTTCAGCTTTTTAATCAATCAAAACTATGATTTTTTTGGTGAATTCACCACCATTTTGATTCAATATCGGTTCAATTTCTTAAGGAATTGGATTCTGTTGAGTTTGTATGCTTTCGATTGGTACAATCTGTTCTTCGGTTGTTTTGATTGATTTTGTGTAAAAAAAAAGGTTTTCTGGGTGATTTTTGATTGATTTTGTTATGCGATTGAATGACAAATCTTTTGATCGATTTGTGTTAGATTGTTAGGGTTTAGGTGGAAAGAGTCGGTTCAGTTTCTCAAGGAATCTGGATTCCTTCGAGTTTTTATGCTTCCGATTGATACAATCTGTTCATCAGCTGTTTTGAATTTTTTATTGATTTTGCACGATTTCTGTTGGTACACGAAGTTGCTTGGATGATTTGTGATTGATTTTGTTAGGCGATTGAATGAGTCAGTGTTTGAGCGTTTGATCGATTGGTGTTAGATTGTTAGGGTTTAGGTGGAACGAGTGTGGAACAAATGGCTTCACCTGTTCCGGCGAAAACACAACCGCTTCATAACTTTCCGTTACCGCATCTGAAATGGAAGAACCACCGCAGCGGCCGGAGCAGACTCGCCGGAGAGAGCTCATCGTCATCGCCGCCGCACCGATCTCCGTCCACTCCATGGCGTGAATCTCCGCCTCCGATACCTCTACGGCAACCGTCTCCGGCCTACGTTCCACGGCGGCCGTCTCCTCTGCACAAGCAATCTCCGATGCGCGACTCGGAGTCGGAATCGGAACCGAGTTCCGCCGCTCCGATCGGAAAACCTAACAGAAAATCAACAAAATCGGTTGATAACAGCAAAGGAAAACGATCGAATAAGATCTGTATTCGTTTCCGGAAGAACAGCAACAACAAGCAGGACGAATCCGTGATCGAGGAGAATCACTCGTCGACACCAGTAGAAACCACCGTTCCGTCGATAACAACCGAAGAAGACGAATCGTTACCGAAGACGTGGAATCTGAGACCTAGAAGGCCTCCAATAAACCACAAGCAATCCACTAACAGCTTACCGAAGATCGGCTCATCGCCATTGCCGGATAACAGAGCTAGTAATTCGACTAAAGAAGCACCAGAATCGAAAACTAACGATCATAGCAATCTGATTACGTCAAAGAAGCATAAATTCTCGATTGCACTTTCGCGTGATGAGATCGAAGATGATATATTTTCATTCACCGGAGCAAAACCTTCTCGTAGGCCAAAAAAACGACCACGAACTGTTCAGAAACAACTCGATGTAAGTTTTGCATCTCAATTTGTCACATATCAGTTTCTTTACACCGATGTCTTATGATTTTTTTGGAATTGATTATGATTATCTTTGTGTTTATTAACGTTCTGTAACTTTCTGCAGACTCTGTTTCCTGGGTTATGGTTGGGTTCAATAACTGCAGATTCATACAAAGTAGCTGAAGCTCATCCAAAGGTATAATCAATAATCAATCAGTTCAATGATTCATCTACAGTTCTACACATGTGCTATGATGAATTGGATTTAATCAGATTGACGCTTGAATTGGTTGTTATATGCAGGGATGATCTTTAGATCGATCAGATGGATGATTGTGATTGTTTTCTGCTGCAAGTTTAAAGATTCATAACTTCTTGTGGAAGGTATGGAAGAACCCTAATCTGTATAGATGAGTTTGAGAATAATGTGTCTTCTTGATATGGGTTCAATCTTCATTCTTGTTTGGTTTCTTTAGGTACTTGTTTTAGACGTGATTTTCTTTTAGTTATAATTCTTTTTGGCTGATTTTATTATTTTTTTTTTCTCCTTTTGGTGGTTTTATATTTATTAAAGATTCATTTACCATATATAATCTGCTATTATTTATTATTATATTAAAGGTAATGACGAAAAAGAACCATGATTGTATTTCTTTTATGATGTAAAGTTTTAATCTTCAATCAGTGTGATTCAATTTTTTTATATGTTCGTGTGATTCGATCTTTTTACACGTAAGTGTATGCGTTATGTTCGTTAAGATACATAATTACTAAAATGAAAAAATCCTTGTAACATTTAATTTTTATTATATAAATAAATAAGTAGTATATTTACAAAAAGTATGTTTAATGATAAATTTATAAGTCAAAAGTTTATAACGGGAGATAGCTTCAAATCAAATTGTGTATATGTGTTAAGATAGGTTCCAGATACATAGAATAGTAATTATGTCGTATCTTATTTTTTTTACACTTTAATTGTATAAATAAGCTTACGTTAGGTATTTTCATTATGTTCTATCCTAATAGATTTTGAATTTTTCAATTCCAGTTTGAGTTTTGGATAGATAAAAATTCCATCAAAAATATTCTTTGAAATACAAACTTCATGTCGATAGTGAGTGGTGCATGTGCGGTTTTAGGTTAAGTCCAATCTTATACGTAAAGTACTTCTAAAGTTAATTGGATATTAATTTATGGTTTTAAATTTCATCTTGCAAAGAATCTGTTGGTCAATTTTAAAGGGTTATCATGGAGCTACATGTATCAAGTTATTTTTGACATTAAACATGTAGTTTTACATACAAAGATGAATTAATAGTTCATCCAAGGACAACGAGAAAACCTATTATGTTTTCATGTATTTTACCTAAGAGTACATAATTCTTGCATTTGTGTATAAGTTATGTCATTTTGTTGTTTTCATTTAACTAGTTGTTTTAACCAACGCGCGTTGCGCGTTGATGGGTCGGACTCAGAACGGGTTTTTAGCTGCGACTGCTTATGATCGGGCTCAGAACTGGCTGTCAATTGTGGCTGCTAACCATAACGTTAGCCACGCCCAAGCAACCGACAACATTTTTGTAGCGTCATCACAGCCCGAGGCCAATGTGAATAGTTGAGGCATTATTTTATATATTATTAAAACCAACGACAGGAACAGTATCGTGAGGCCCTTTGAGCATTCGGTCTCATATGAAAAACCTAAACATAGATTCATCATATCATCATCGACCAGAACCATGTTGGACCTCATGAACATTGGGAAAACAACATACCCAACAGAAGCAATAGACCAACAACATGGTTGAAGTTCTGCAACACATTAGCCTCAGATGAGCTGATGTTCCCAGCACCAACATCATGGTAATACTATCCATAAGTGCGCTGTCAAAAATAAGATACTTGCAACATAAGTAATAAACATTTAAGCACTTAAGAAACACAGAATAAAAAATCAAGGATGCATCATAAACACACACACACATATGTGTATCTTGCTAATATAGACCGACCTCCGCCTCCAGCAAGATTACCACCACCGCCGACCTCGGCCTACACCAACGCAGCCACCACCACCGACCTCCACCTCCACCAACGCAGCCACCACCGCCGACCTCCGCCTCCCCGACCTCCGCCTCCACCAACACAACCACCACCGTCGACCTCCGCCTCCACCAACAAATCCACCACCCCCAATTTGGGTTTTAGGGTTCGGTTTTAGTACGAAAGGGGTGAGAAGGTCCGGTGGGTGGTCGATGAAACCCGATACCCTCCTCCACCAACGCAGCCACCTAGCTGCTTCAAATTTAGGTGCATACAAAAGGTTTAAGTTTGCTTCATCTAATTGCCTAAGCTTCAAAAGTGCTTCGGATTTACATGAAAATAACTATCAAATTCAATAACAAAACATTAAGCCATCTTATAACATCACCAACAGTTTAGTTCAATCACACAACCAATAACTTCATAATCATGCCACTTCTTACCGGGGAACACGCGTTTGCACCAGAAGCAATGGCAGCATCACTTTCCCTCAAAACACCATTCCAATCGCGCACTCTTCTCAAATCCGCACACATGTTTAAGTGTCTTTCAACCATCTGCAACTTCCTCAGCTCATTCGGGTCGGGCTGGTACCCCGAATAACATAAGTGCTTCCTCGCGTTTTCCACCAGTCCCAAACTGCCATTTGCAACCATAATTTGTATAAATATTTAATGATCATCAAGAACAACACCAACTATATAGCTGTTTGAGACATAAACATACAATTTCATCAAGAACATGCATAAAGTTTCAATCTTTAACTCTTTAACACGGTCATCAACAACAACACTAACTGCATAACTATTCGACCCATAAACATACAATTTCATCAATAACCCTGCATAAAGCTCCAATCTTTCACTCTTTAACACGATCATCAACAACAACAAACACCCAAATCAACACATCACACCAAAATCTTGACAAAATAACAATAAACAAATGAAATTCTTCTTGAATTCTCACATGATAAGAAAAGACCCCAAACGATGATGAGCTCTAACATACCCACAATCCAACTTAACAGCTTCTTCACACTCTTTAACAGCGTCGGTCAACCGCGCATTTAACTGGCCTTGCTACGTCGGAGGAATCTCAATGCACATCAAACCAAAACCCTAATCCAAAAGCCACAGTAAACACACCACTACCAATCATCCCAATTGTCAAGAACATCCTAAGATCAATCCGATCGCCTACATGACCCGAGAAGTACATACCGATGGCATAAGCCGATAAGAACGCGAGATCGAGTTCACCGTATAAAACTCATAAAACATCTATCTCAAACACGAATCGATATGTGTTACCATATTATATTTCCCACCAACACATTTTTTTTCTTCAACAATACTATCTTTTATCTAAAAAAACTATAAGAACACCATAAGTTAACATTTAATCAATCTGTTATATTTTCTCATTTCTCTCTAAAGACATAAATATTAATAGATTATCACATATATTTTCAGCTTAAAATATAGATAAAAGTGTTCATACGCCCCTGCTTTCTTCAAGTCTTGCAGATCCACAATTTAGGGAAACTCATAGCACAAGTTAAACGATAGATCCATAAATTAAACCCTAAAATTAACAGACAAAAGAAGAAACCCCACATCAAAAACTCATTGATTCAAAGTTTTCCATGCATATTTTCACAAATGAAGCACCAAAACCAGCAAATAAACCATAGATCCCACCAACAGCCATAAATGCAGATCATTTGAAGAATAACAACAATCAAAGCAAAAAATTATCATTCTACACACATACCTTGCGAAATGTGGTGCCATCAGGAAGAACAACCCAACCAGCTTCTTTACAAAGGGCTTTGAGAACCTCGTTGTTATCACAATGTTTGGGCAAATTGTAGTTCCCCTGAGCCCTCAATCCGTTGTAAATGTTAGCTGCAATCGCCCTCCTCCGCCTCTCTCTTCTCCGGTTGTTTCTCTCTCTCTCCACGACGGTTTCCGACGGCCTCCTCCGCCATCTCCTCCGGCCTCCGCCGCCGTCGGACCTCCGCCTCCACCCACACAACCACCACCGTCGACCTCCGCCTGTTGAAAAACTCCAAGCAGATGGAACAATCGGGTGAATTGGGGGTTAGGGTTTGGAATCGACTCCATGATTTAGTGTGAAATTACCAACGAAGGTAGGCGGAGATGCCGTGGACGCCACCGGAGATGTGGACATGTCGCCGGAGAAGAAGAGGGAGACGGTGATGGAGTTGATGATGAAGAGTGGTGATCGAGACCAGATCAGCTTCGCCGTCTCCAGACCGTTCTGAAGTTGGTTCAAAAGCATTATTCGGTGAGCTCCTGAGCCTTTTGGGGGATCAATAGTTGGTTTAAGCCAAGGAGTGAGATTTAGAAGCTTTGGGGGATTGGGGTGTTTGAAAAGATGGAGGAGTTTGAAGTCGATGATATGGTGCTATCTGTTGTTCTTGAACTGTTCATCCCGTGAATAGTACTATTCATGGTGAATAGTACTATTTATGGTGTCACATCACCACTTCCAAAATTCATATTAGGTAATAGCTTGAAATTTAGGTCCTGTTTCGGATCATGAAATCATCTAGATTAGAATTCAAAAATCAAATATGCATTAAATTTGACTCGATTTGATTTTAAATACAATTTATATTGAATGTAAAAAAAAAGAGACCGCCATAACGGTACCTTTTAAATTTTTATAAAACATCAAATATCTCAATAGTAATAAGAAAATAAGAAAACACCTTAAAACCAATTTATTATATCAAATACTAAAAGGGCGTCGATTTTTATAATATATATATACGTGTGTGTGTGTGAAAATGCTAAAAATAAATTAAAACAGAGTAGTACACTAATTTTGAGAATCACATAATAACAAGCGATTATGAGGCTGACTACGAACCATTATTTTCAGACTCGGATCGAACCGACCAGTCGAACAGTTGAACCGGGATGTGGAGGTTGGACCAGTCCGATCCACCCTAAATCGTTTTGTTTTCAAGGAACCAGCCGGTTCGAACCGGCTCGGTGGTCGGACTGGGAACTGGGTTGGACCGGATTTTTCAAATTTTTTTTTGTTTTTTGGATTTTTAATGAGTTTAACGGGTGATTCAAACTATGAATTAAAGTGTTGGACATAACATTATTGTTACATTTTTATATATAACTATGAACTACACATATGTTGATTTTAATCAAACCACATATGTTAGATCTACTTAAAGAAGTAACTCTAATCAATGACTAGATCGTGATGCTCATCGAATGCTAGATCTACTTAACAACTTTTACTAAAGAAGATCCAAGATCTATCTACTATTATGTGATGGTTTTTGGATTAACTAAATTGCCTTTCGCCCAAGTTTGGCCATCAATTTTATGTTTATTTTTTCATTTCTAAATAAGTCTCTTATTTTACGTTTCACTTTGATTGTAACCGGTTAGACTAATAGTTTGCATACAATTCCAATGTAACTATTTAAAGAGAGAGAGAGCATAATTCTAAGAGAAGAGCATTGTGGTCTTGTATTGTGTATTATATCTTCTATTTCACATGTGAATAAATATCCAACGACCTTAATTACATTAGAAAACTTGCTTTTCTATTTTGTGGTGGACCATAATTGATCGAACAAGCAAACCATATTTGATCATCATGTTCAAACAGCATAATCACAATAACACTCTACATCTTAACAATTCATATATAGTCTCTTAATAAAATCACTAAAAGTATCAATCTTTTAATAAAATCATTTTTTTGAACAGCAAATGATTGTAACAACAAATAAAATCATTAAGGTAGTGTTTGGTATACGCTAATGTAAGTTGAAATGGAATGAATAATTCTCATGGAATGAATAATTCTCGTGAAATGAATAAAACATGTTTATTAACCATATAGTAATGAAATTAGTCATTACGTAAGAAATGTGATTCATTCTAGTTTAATGTTTTTCATTCCTTGGGAGATAGATGTTTTGTTTCTTTCCTTCAAAAAATGAATTGTTTTTTTTTTAATTTATTCATGACCTAAACCATGTATCAAATAATAACCCAACACATGTTCCCACACATGACCCGACTCACCATCACCACCACTACCACTGTCACCACCACCACCACCACTACCAACAACAACCACCACCACCACCTTCAACACCACAACCACCACCACTCCACCACCAACCACAACCGCCAACACTTTCAACACCACCACCACCATCAACCACCATCACCCCCACAACAACAAACCAATCACCACCACCACCACCACCACAAACCACCACCACCACCGGTGTTGTAAAAATTCACAATGTGCTAGTCGGACAGGGGGGTACCGACTAGCGACTAATCGAGAGTAACTAGGATTAATTGGAATTAATCGGTTTGGAGCTTATATAATAATTTTCAATTATATATATACACACACATATTTTATATGTTATTTTTATAAATATCTTTAGTTTCATATAAATATAAACAAATCTGGCCGGAATTTTTAATTTTTCACTAGAATTTTTAAAGTTCGCAAGAATTCAGTCGGAATCTCGCTAGAAAGTTGTCGGATTCTGGAAACATGCTTATTAGAGGTCGATTAACGGCCGATTAGGGCTGATTTTTCCCAAGTTGTACCGACTAGCGATTTTTGGCTCTGATTAAAGAAAATCCATCAATGATGTACCAATCACCGAATAGTTGTTGATTAATCGGCAGAGTAATTTGATTTTACAACACTGACCACCACCACCACCACCACCACCACCACCACCACCACCACCACCACCACCACCATCAACCATCATTGTAACCACCACCAACAAACCAACCACATCACCACACCATCACCACCACCACCCACAACCACAACGACCACCACCGTATTCTATTCATTCATCTTTTCATGTTTACTCAACAACACAAAATAATAATTGATTCCACTGCCACAAGATAACCAAACATGATAATAACATGAAAATGATCCATTTCATTTCATTATCAATTCCATTATCTTGTTTATTTCATTCACTAATTCATTCTATTATCTCTTATCAAACGGATCCTAAAAGGCTATCAACCATTTAATAAAATCGTTATGAGGCCATCAACCTTACTTCGAAGGATATGCGTGATCTTAATCATGATCATCTATCTGTTTTCTAGCAAGAACCGTCCCCAACCCTCTAAGGAGGAAATCCACAGTTGAAAATTTTATTAGGCTTAAATTCAAAATGAGACGTGAACAACCTCCCCATTTGCTTTGGGTCCCATTTGAACTAAGGATGATCCCGATTAGGGATGAAAACGAACCGAATGAACATGAACGAGGATTTGTTCATGTTCGTTCATTAAGAATATAACTTGTTCATGAATTATTCATGAACGCTCACCGAACGGAATTTCTTGTTCGTGTTTGTTTATTAAAAAAACAATATATTCACAAACAAAAATAAATGAAAATGAAAACAAACGAATACACACAAATATTCATGAACAT
Organism: Flaveria linearis; assembly: GCA_024085815.1. Lineage (NCBI taxonomy): Eukaryota > Viridiplantae > Streptophyta > Magnoliopsida > Asterales > Asteraceae > Flaveria > Flaveria linearis. The sequence goes on from CM044014.1 coordinate 6,174,907, forward strand.
TAATGAACACAAATAAAATTTCCGAAAACAAACAAATGAACACCATCATATATCGTTCTAATAATTAAAATCACAAACATTACACAATATCTAACAAAGATAAATAAGTACTCAACATAATTATCTCAAACATAACATTTAAACGAACGACCATAAACGAACATTAACGACGTATTATCGAACTCACGAACATAAATGAACGAACGCAACCTCTATCCATGTTCATTTATTTAACTAAACAAATATTTACCTAAACAAACAGTAAACGAAAGAACGTAAACAAACTTCCCGAACTAAACGTTTAGCTCTTTTACTCTCTATGTATTATTTTCCGTGTAGGTCGTCGGACATCAGCACTATTGCACTCCGTTATTCACTTGCTACGATCCACAACAAGCAAATGGAGAAAGGGGCTAACAACGCCGGTGGCGGTGGCGGTGGCTACTGGTGGTGGGCCGCCGCCAGTGGTGTTCAATTGGCTTGGGGCATTTACTCCTTCCGCAAAGGCTACTCCGGCGACTCACGCCTCATGCCTCTCAAAGCTTTCGCTGTAGCTTCTCTCTTCGTCGGCGCCACCGCCACTGCAGCTGTCGGAACCCTAAGTGCCTCCGGCATCCACTCGGTACCACTTCTTCCTTTAATACAACGATGATTTGAAAACTTGAAGATTAATTTTAGGTCATCATTCGCCCAATTTGTATGAATTGTTTGCAATCATTTGTCTAGGGTATTGGGAGGATGAGCTGTTTTTAACGAATCATGTTTATAATCAGATTTCAGTGGAAATTAAATCTAAAGCTCATCGTCGTCAAAATATTCAGTAAATTACTTGTTAAGGCGTATGTATAAGAGTCGATCAATTCATCTTCACGTGTTGATTTCTTCTCTGTGCTTGTATCGTTAATTATTGTCTTCTTAGTTGCTAATGACTATGTGAATTTAATTTTACATTCATGATGATTGATGAATATGGATTAGTCTTATGGAGGCAATTGAAGTTCTTGCTAATTTCATATATTTGCTTCATTGTGACACCTTTTTTTCTTACTTCTAGTATAGACCAGAGGACGAATTGGTCTCCTTGTTTCGTGTATCATGCTCGTCAAACACCATGGTCAACACTTTCATCTTCTGTTTAGAGGGTGATCGGATGTGGTTTATCAAAGTGATCATTGGGGAATCAAGCATTAGAATCATAATCAGATGATAATTTGATTAAGGTTAGGGATAGCTAGATAAATATACATTTACACTCAAAAATCAGTTTCCTTGCATTGATTATTTAGCTGTAACTCTAAATCTGATTATTTTGACAGTAAAAGGATCAGTTTCCCAAACACTGCAAGTAGCAAAAATCAGTTTGTAGCTGATTAGAACACCCATTAGAGTCTTGATATTAGTTCTTTATTGTCTTGAAAGTGTGAATAGTAAACTATACAAGAATTTCTTTTTGCACACACTGACATTTGAAAATAATGTTCAAATAAATGTCCCAAGTTTCCAAAATGTGACTTCATCTACCACATGAAAATTGTAATCTTTACATCTATGCCATCTTCTAAGTTCAATATATATATATTTGGCCATGGTGATCATTACAAAAGTTGATAATATATGTTTAGGTCTGTTAAATTATTGTTGTTTATCATTACTAAAGGCATTACATTTGTTTGATATTCAAATACTTAAAATGGTGGTTCAGTTGTCAGTTTTCTTTTCCTGGAGTATTTGGTTGCATTTGTGTAACGCCCGCCTCCCAGGGCATACCCTGGGGAGCGTTACGCATCAGATATACAGAAACAAACAAACAAACAAACAAACATACCCAGTGTATCCAGATATACAGAACACATAGTAATCCAAATTCACAGCAGAAGTCTAACTTTGATTATACATCAAAACAAACATTATATTTGTCATGCTTAGATAAAACCATTACATCAATTTAACTATATTAGAGTTCTGAATCTTCAGTAGCGCTCTAGACCTCTATTTTCTCGTAAACTACCCTGTAATCTCCAATTTCTTCAATCTCTTGGCACCTAGGATGTGTGTCCATAAAATAAAAAACATTTGGGACTCAGCATAAAGCTTGTGAGTTCATAAACATGGCATTCTTCAAAATTCAAAACACGTTATTATTGACTATTGCATCAAGCAGATACAACCATGGCAAACAGATAGGAACAGAGTAAGCACAGTATAAATTCACATAACCAGGCTATTTATACAAACTCCACTGGCTAAAGCAGAATCATACAAGCAGCCCTCAAGCATCCTATCAAGCATTGCCACATATCACAGATGCTATTGATAGTCAATTCTTCAATTATTACCAGTTATCAGAACATCACATCCCGTTTTAGAAAAGCAGTTCAGAGGAACTCACTTGTTTAATAACTGCCCAACAGTTGATAATCACTCCTAGTACCACCGAGTAATATCTCAATGTCCTGATACAGTTTAAATAATCTTAGGTTAGGTAATGGTACAACTAACTAATTATTGTAATGGTTGGATATTGGTTTACGCTACCTTGTTTAAGCATGGGTGATCAGTTCATGCCTAACTAAGGCTAGGTTACCCAATACTCACCCCTAACAACAACCCTAACGCCTAAAAATAATAACACTAATAATATTAAAACTACTCCTAATAATAATAATGTAAATCTAAAATAAATAATAATTAACTTGACATAAACTTAAACGAGAACATACCTTAAAACTATCTACGGCAATTTGATGTAGAGTCTCCTTACTCACGCTCCTACCCGAGCTCCAAAACCGACTAATAACAATACCCAATGGGGTATTGATTACTCGGGATTCTCTTTAAAAACTAGAGCGTTCCCAAGAAAACTTATAATCTAAATTCAACCTTAAGGTTTCTATATATAAGAAAACGGACAGACACGTGAAAAGAAAAGCAGGCGATGTGGGATGTAAATTGACATGCTTGCCTGTATGCTTGCATTCTTCGCTTCTTCCTTCTTTATATTTTTTTAACATTATTATTATTATATTGTTATAATTAATTCAGCTGCTTACTTCGTTTTTCTCTTATAACTTTTTGAATATAACGTCTTATAAAATTTCAAATATGCCATTGAGACGCTCTTATTTTTCTCTACGAGTCGACCTAAGTTTTGTAAAAAAACGGAGCACGTTTAAATATAATATATTATTATATTTATATATATTTAAACGGTCTCTTACGATACTAAAACTCGTCTAAAACTTTAAATTTAAAATAGTTATTTCACTCATTACTTACTCGTTTAACAAACAAACAAACAAACAAACATACCCAATAAGTCCCACTCAAGAGCAGGGTCTGGGAGGGGTAGGTGGCGGCGAGTCTTTCCTCTATCTTGGTAGATAGAGAGACTACTTCCGAAGAGACCCCCGACTCGGTAACGAAAAACCAATAACAGTCGCAATCGCAAACATAAAGTAAGTCAGACAAAATATAAAGTTCGTATTTATTTTATTTTAATAATTACATCTGACCCTGGAAACCTGGGATGTTACATTCTTCCCCCCTTAAAAGAATTTCGTACTCGAAATTCGAAGGTTACCCGAATAGTTGAGGATATTTCGCTTTTATTTCTTCTACCAATCTGCATGTTTTCTCAGACTCTTTTATAACCTTATCACTCGACCAATACTAGTGAAATTATCTTTTGAGCTAAGATTATTATATTGTATGATTAATAGCTTCTTTTGTTAACCAACATATCCTTATTTCTTATAGTTTCTTTGGCGCAAAAGTGATTAAATTATATCAAACTCTTGTTTATACTAACTCTAGTATATTCATATATTATATTGCTTAAGGTTTTAATTTTCAAAGAAAGTCTACTACTATTGTGAAACATAAGGTTCTTCAGTTTACTTGAGTTCTTAGTTTCTTTTGGAAACCTTATTATAGTTTTGAAGTAAAACGATAAAGTCTATCAGATATAGTCAAGATAGGCAAATCTTAATGTGAAACTAATAGAGTTTGGCTAACATTTCTCTTATAGTTTGCCATATAGATAAAGAGTGTACTAATTTGGTAAACCTATCATCCAGTAACTAGATGGCGTCATATTCATAATTTAATCATGAATTTAACAAAGTCTATTGGTCATCTTTCATTTCTATTATGAGATTTAACATTGTTGTATCTAGTTAGACAATTTCTAATGTTTCACCATAATCCTTAAGTAGATAAAGAAATTTCCCTGCACGCCTTGTGATTGATCTTTGATTTCGAAATACCAATAATAATTCTTAAATCATATTACATGTTATTACTATCAGTGTGTGCTCTATATTTTGATTTATGGGCTTCATTTAGTATCATGTCATGTAATATGCTAAGACTCGATATCATATATGATTGTGGAGTCTTAAAATACTATCACTTCTATCTCTTAATAGTTTTCGTCTACCAATCCTTCATTGCTTATTAATGTGATTTTCCGTCAAGGAATTTTCTTGTGCATTTCAATTTAGTCTAAGAGGTTTATCTTAATATCATTTGTAGATATTTCAATTTTAATGATTGGGCTCATTCTTATTTATAAAATGCACCAGCGATTAACTTTATTCTTTCCTGGATAGTATTGTATATCATAGTTGTAGTTGCTTAACAATTCCCTTCATTTTCACTAGTATTTAGAAAAACTTAAATTAATCTCCAATAATAATCTTCAAAACTCAAAATCTTCAAAATCATGTGGATTTTTTTATTGCTTGTTCTTAACATGTATTACTTGTTTGTCTTGCTCATTAAACATATGTCCTAAGAATTAAACTTTACGTATCTAAAATTTATATTCCTAAAATCCGGTGCAAGGTTGTCCTTTCTTACGTAATTCTAGAATTTCTCTAACATGATCCTCGTGGTTTCTTCAGTCTTTCGAATATATCATAATGTCCTTGAAAAATGATGATGAATTTATCCAAATAGTGTTTATAAATTTTATCATATGCTCCATGAATCCATGAATATCCCTGATGCATTGGTGAATTCGAGTAGATCACCAATAATTTATAGTGATCATATAATGTTCTTAAAAATGCTTTAAACTTTCTGTTTCTTCATAGAGTTCATGGCATATGCTAGAACAATAATATATCATTTTCTTAAAAGTTTATGGACCTGGGTCATAGTAATAATGTTTCCTGCTCAATCATCATATACTACCATTTTTTAGGCAATCTAAGTTATACCATTCTTCTGTCAGACGTGACTTATACTTAGTTAAAGGTTTGCTAGTCAACTCCTTCAACTACCTCAAATTCTTTAGGTTTCCATAGGTATCAAGTCAATAGGAATCAAGTTACCATTCAAGCTTATCATACGATTCTTAATGATGTCAGTTATTGTGTTTTGTCTCCCATTATTCATCCTACTTATGAAGATATGGTGTAAAACTTGAGTTTTCTAATTCATATATGACCTAAAGATAGTTGATACTAGGCTTTTTATTCGCACCAATGTAATCTTTTTGATTGAAATGATTATACTGCAAATTAGATCTAATTGTTTACATGTACTCATAAGTCTAAGACAGCTTTCATTTGACTTCACTTATATGCCTCTACCGATCTCTTGTTGTTATCAAAGGTTAGAGAGTTATAAGTCATGAATGACTTATAAGCACACTCTTGTACTTACTCTTTTAGTTTCTTAGTTTACAATCTTAGTTCTAGATAATGAGAAACTTTTCTGTAATTTGCTTTTTATTTTCTCCGGATTAATTTTTGGTTGAGTGGTAGCAATAATCTTGACATTTTACAGATAAAGTTTTGTATTTCTCTTGTTATCTAATTGTGCTTTTCATAGTTCTTTATATCCGTTTTACATTCATGATCACCTTTGACAATCTATCTTGCTTTTGGTTACTTGGTACTAGTTCCAACATTTTAGGGTATTATCCTTTCTCAACATACTATTCATCACTTTAAATTTTATCTTATCTTATCGATTGACACTCTTGATGGATACTATACAACATTTGAATAGGTGATAATGTACATCTAGCCCATATGTTCATATTCCAGTACACCAATAATCCTTATCATATGGAGCTATAGCTTCACCACTAAGACATAGGCTCTAATCAACATGTTAGAATCTTATTAAGATACTCTTTCATTATAAATTTACTATTATGTGGATCCAAACATAATCATCAATTTACCTGACATCAATATTCTAGCTTTCCTTTATTATATATCAATATTAGTGTCTGAATATGAATGCTATCCTTATTGAGCATTCATATTCGCTTGTTTTCCTGAATATTCTATTTTATAATATATTTGACTATTACTAATCGTGATTTGTCTTGCCTAGTCACTTATGTTAATTAGACTAATTAACATAAAACTATCCGTAGAGGTGTACGTTTTCTACAATTCTTGATGAACGCTATTAATCTACTTCTTATGTTTAGGTAAACATAACCTATAGCAAATTAAAACATAATTAATGAATGTAAATCCTTAATAACATTAGCTAGCTGCTTTTAACCTTTTACATTATTTACATATTCTAATTATCTTTCACTATATGCTTAACACATATCTAACTCTTCTTATCTATCATCACTTTACTTGACTCGTTTGCCAATCTATGTAGTCTTCCCAATCGTAGTTTAAGTTTAGACACTAACTGATAATGCCCAATTCACTTAAACTATGGCTCTGATACCAACTTGTAACGCCCGCCTCCCAGGGCATACTCTGGGGAGCGTTACGCATCGGATATACAGAACACATAGTAATCCAAATTCACAGCGGAAGTCTAACTTTGATTATACATCAAAACAAACATTATATTTGTCATGCTTAAATAAAACCATTACATCAATTTAACTATATTAGAGTTCTGAATCTTCAATAGCACTCTAGACCTCTATTTCCTCGTAAACTAGCCTGTAATCTCCAATTTCTGCAATCTCTTGGCACCTAGGATGTGTGTCCATAAAATAGAAAACATTTGGGACTCAGCATAAAGCTTGTGAGTTAATAAACATGGCATTCTTCAAAATTCAAAACACGTTATTACTGACTATTGCATCAAGCAGATACAACCATGGCAAACAGATAGGAACAGAGTAAGCACAATATAAATTCACATAACCAGGCTATGTATACAAACTCCACTGGCTAAAGCAGAATCATACAAGCAGCCCTCAAACATCCTATCAAGCATTGCCACATATCACAGATGCTATTGATAGTTAATTCTTCAATTATTACCAGTTATCAGAACATCACATCCCGTTTTAGAAAAGCAGTTCAGAGGAACTCACCTGTTTAATAACTGCCCAACAGTTGATAATCACTCTTAGTACCACCGAGTAATATCTCAATGTCCTGATACAGTTTAAGTAATCCTAGGTTAGGTAATGGTACAACTAACTAGTTATTGTAATGGTTGGATATTGGTTTACGTTACCTTGTTTAAGCATGGGTGATCAGTCCATGCCTAACTAAGGCTAGGTTACCCAATACCCACCCCTAACAACAACCCTAACGCCTAAAAATAATAATACTAATAATATTAAAACTAATCCTAATAATAATAATGTAAATCTAAAATAAATAATAATTAACTTGACATAAACTTAAACGAGAAAATACCTTAAAACTATCTACGGGAATTTGATGTAGAGTCTCCTTACTCATGCTCCTACCCGAGCTCCAAAAACGACTAATAACAATACCCAATGGGGTATTGATTACTCGGGATTCTCTGTAAAAACTAGAGCGTTCCCAAGAAAACTTATAATCTAAATTCAACCTTAAGGTTTTTATATATAAGAAAACGGACAGACATGTGAAAAGAAAAGCAGACGATGTGGGATGTAAATTGACATGCTTGCCTGTATGCTTGCATTCTTCGCTTCTTCCTTCTTTATATTTTTTTAACATTATTATTATTATATTGTTATAATTAATTCAGCTGCTTACTTCGTTTTTCTCTTATAACTTTTTGAATATAACGTCTTATAAAATTTCCAAATATGCCATTGAGACGCTCTTATTTTTCTCTACGAGTCGACCCAAGTTTCGTAAAAAAACAGAGCACGTTTAAATATAATATATTATTATATTTATATATATTTAAACGGTCTCTTACGATACTAAAACTCGTCTAAAACTTTAAATTTAAAATAGTTATTTCACTCATTACTTACTCGTTTAACAATATACAAAATATAAAGTTCGTATTTATTTTATTTTAATAATTATATCTGACCCTGGAAACCTGGGATATTACAATTTGATTTTAGTTGACTTTACCTTTACTAGTCGATTGACACCTCTGCATGTTAGCCCTTGTGACCCCTGATTTGATATAATTTTATCAACCTTAGTTCTGGATGATGAACCAATATTGCATACATAGGATTTTGTTTAGTTCTAGCATGGTTAGTTAGAGTTCGGTTCATGACTTCATGTTGTGTATGTTAATGCACACTAGATATTTTATTAGTTGGTGTGCGTATGTAGCAAAAATGTCTGGAAGAAAAAGGCAGTACACATTGTTGCAATGAGAAGCGTTAATCTTTAGGAACCAAAAGGAACCACTTTTTGGCCCTTGGATAATATTTGAGATAATTGTGACTCTTCCCTCATGACCATTCCCTCCTCATCTCCATGATCAAAGGTCAACAGGTGGCTCATTTGGTTCTCTAATTGTTTAATGTCTGTCATTTGACATTCCCAATTTGTTGAAAATGCTCACTTTTACAAAGTTTTTCTGTTTTATCCCATTTTTGCTGCAATAACGGTGCTTTGCTTCAAATATAATGATTAGAAAAGTGAACTTTGTTGTAAATGAGGGGTCATGTTTAGTCCAACTAACGGGTGGTTTAAATAAAAAATAGCTAAAAAGTGAACATGCCAAATGGGTTGAAAGTCGCCATATTTAGAAAATTTATGGTACAATTGTTTTTGCGGTCACCATTAGTTATTAAACAAATGAGACGAAAAAGCGTTTTGGGTAAGCCAACCTGTTTAAACTCGTACCTAACCCACACATCTGCCCATTTTGCCTCCTCTGCTCAAGTGATTAACGGCATACACACATACACACACAATATTGCTATGCTACACTAAATCTTTCTTGTAAAGGTTGACTATCAGTATCATGTAACCTATCAGCTTTGATGACACAGGTAAAGGATGCTATTGAAGCTGGTGCGAGTATAAGGTCTGGGCTCGGAGTCAAGGGGAGGGGATGAATCAAGTTATCACTTGAATGATTTTGGTCACTACGGAAGTTGCAAGATTTTAGTTGAAATCAGGTACACAACAGACAATAATTCTCTTATTGGTCTAAACTCTCTTCCCTTGAATTCAAGACCAACAACTTCAGGATTTCACATTCGACACGGCTGCATTGTTTTCTAGAGATGGGGTATTTCTTAATCTGATTTCAATCAAATTAATTGTAGGGTGAGAACAATTTGATTTAAAGATTGTCAGTTATCTAAGTTGTTTTTATCTAAGTTGTTTGGTAATTGGTATTTTAATAAAAACCCAAACTCAGAAATTATTTCACTGCATGTAGTTAGGCTTGAATTTGCCGACTATTTTCTCCGAGTAATTAATGTTTACAAAAACTAGATAATTATTATGATTCCACTAATAATCCATCTATCTATTATATGGAAAGTGCTAATCATACTAGCCGTATGGTTCAATTTGAAAGCGTTAGGCGTGTTGAAGTGATAAGGTCCTCAGAGTTGTCAGCGAGGTGAAGGCGCAAGACATTTATATAATACGTTTTATGGTTTTATAATTATTGTAGGTTTCTATCATCACTTAAATATAAATAACCTCTAAAGGAAATTTAATATATACATAATCTCTTGGTACAATTTAAAAACCTATATGCACAATCTCTCTATGCATAAAATAAAATCTTGCCATGTACAAGAGATAATGCGTGCACCTCAAACAAATAGTTAAATCTTGCCACGGCTTATATAAGTATACACTATACAGTTGATCATAACCTTAAAATAGTTAATAAAATCTCGTTGAAATATTAACTATAAAATGATTGTTATGTAGCATTGCATAACAGTTTTTATAAAGATGTGTATGAATTTAGTTTTACACATTAATATACTTAAGCCCTATTTCTGATAAAAAATTTGGTTGAACTAGAGTATAAAGCTTGACCTGCAGTATAAAATTCATTCGATGTCATATAGTATAGATTCGATCCCGCACAAGTCCCAAACTTTCGACTTTTGATTGAAATGTGAATTTCCCCAAACAACATCGTTTGCTTGAAGTAGATAAATTACAAATTTGGTAAGAACTAAATTGGACAGATAATGACCAGTACCAATGACTGATTTATGATATCAAATTACACCAATTAGAAGGAGTAAAATTAATACTCTATGGTTTGAAATATGACGGTAAATGACTCATTTAAGACGATGATGGTGGCTCTGATTCCTTGACCACTTCATCAGCAGTTTGCGAACTGGGCATAGTAAGAATACCCGTTTGTCCGTAATCTGGAGACAGCTTGAATTCTCCAGCCGGAACTGATTCGTTTTCTTTGATTGTTCTTTGTAGCTTTGAATATGCACAATATTCTACTTCCAACACTGTCAAGTGCTCTGGCGCATATGCAGTGACCGAGACCCCTACACCTTCACCTGCATCACGTATATACATTTGATTTTTGTTAAGTGTATCACAATATGAAAATTTATTTGGTTACAGAAAAAGGCATATTAGTTATGGAACCCGCCTGTTATTTGTAAAAACTGACGGACAATTATGTATCAAATCGTGCGTATCTTACTAGTTATTATAAGCAAATGGCTTACTCAGGATAATTTAGATGATCTGTGTTTAAACTTAAGTAGCCATTTGGACTCAGCATTACAGAATGATATCATAGGAACTTAAATATTAGGAAAATGGGGAAACCAAGGCTTACCATGTGTAACAAGCAACAAGTTTTCAGTAGGGTACATATCAGCAAGGGTCTTGATAATGTTCTTGTACCTGTCTCTAGCGCCCTCTATCGACTCTTCCCACTTTGGCAGCTGATGACATTTTTCATACATTTAACAGTATTAGTTGACCAAATAGTTATAAAACTATCATTAATCTAATTACATCCTTGATTGTAAGCAATTAAAGATTCGTGGTCCTATAAGTTATAACCTCTTTGTAAACTCGTTCTACACTTGAATCGACTGTTCCTTCTGGTAAAACTGCTTCACATTCTGAAATATTAAAAGCAAAGTTTCCATCTTTAGGGGCATTCTCAGCCCGTATGGCTCGTTTGTTCAGCATTTCACATAGTCCATACTCAACAGACGCCTGCAACATATCAAATTTTCAAACATGAAGGGTTGATAAAGTTTGTGATATTGCGCCCATCAATCTTCTTTTCTTATAACCATAAGAAAAAATTATCAGAAAACTCAAAGGACCCATAAACACTCAACTAACTAATGAATTAGATAAAAAGCAGCTTACACCTGCAAAGATTGACTTCAAAGGGGGTTAAAAGACACAAAATCAACTACTTCATCTCTTGAAGGTTCTATCGATCCAATCTTCTCAACTAGAAGCTAACAGTTCAGATAATACTAGCCACATTAAAGACAATCATCAGTCAAAACAAATTTACTAACTCCAAATCTCTAATCAGTAAAGCATACATCCCTTCTAAACCCATAACATAACCTCAAAGTCACCTTAACCATCAAGAATACAATCATTCTCCTCAAATCATCCACAACCATTGGAACAAAGGATCAAAATCACCTCCTCATTCATACAACCTAAAACAAATCACTACACATCAGTCACTAAGACAGAAGAACACATCGAGCTTAATTCTTCATCGTTCCTAACATCACCAATATCAATGAATCAATCAGCATCACATAATAACAAGTAATTAACCCTACAACCACCTTAATCTTCGAAGCATCAATAGCCACACCATCCGCGGAGCTCATACGATTGGCACAATCCTCAACAGCGCACACAGCGTGAATAACCTCAGATGCGGTCTGAATGCACCGGAGAAACGGCGACACAAACACACGATGGATCGGAAACCCTAGGCTACTGACGAACTTCTTACCGGTGCAAAACGCCCTCACTTTGCCGTCTAACACCAGCGGTGGATCCCACGGTCTCGCAGCCTTCTCGGCCCACAGTGGCTCGAAGTTGTCGATGCGGTCACCGTGGCGCATGACGACGACGTTTTGGTGGGTGGTTTGGCCGGAGCTCATTGTCGCCGATCAGATCACCGGTGGGAGAATGGTGGTTTTTGAATAAAGGGGAAGAAAGTGGTTATTGCGTTGAAGCTTCGATTGAAGGTTCGTATTAACTGATATTAGCCAATTAGATGCAAACAAAGGGATCCAAATAAAAGGAGGTCAGAAGCTCAGGTATCACTTTAAGAAAAATGTTTAAAGTTCGAGTTTAGATTTTTTCAGCAGTGAGTTTTCTCCTGATATTATTAGAGGTACGGCCCCTATTAAAAATAAATAAAGAGTAAATTGTCATTTCGTCCCTGTGATTTGGTGAAAATTGTCACTTTCATCCAATAGTTTTTTTTTCGCATCTGGGTCCCTGTGGTTTACAAATCTTGTCATATTCATCCAGTTCGTTAACTCCATCCAACATTATCCATTAAATGAAGGGTATATTAGTCATTTACATATATGTTTATTTTCTATTTTTTAAACCCCATTTAATATTATCCCTTTTAAATAAATTGCTATTTTAGTCCCTGTGGTTTGGACATGTTTGCCAATTCAGTTCAAAAATCCTACCACCTTGGCATAAAACACCATATCACCACCACCCGTGATGGAACCACCATGTAGATGTAAGGTACAAATAACCCACACAAGACCGGGTACCCGAACCCGAAAGCCCGGCCCATGTGGGCGGAACGGGTAAGCCAGCAGGACATGTGCCCCACATTTAATTACATCGAAATCACCCTAATCATAACCGATAATTCAGTAACGGTCGGAGAATATAAAAGGTAATGGATTTGTCGGGGAATAATCCCTGTAAATCAGCACACGATTGCAGCAGGCAAACACTATAAATACCAGGTAAGGACGACCGAGATCCTCACAAAAGAATACACACAAAAGCTCCCCTTAATTATCCCTATCACATATTCCCATTCAACCAATACTTACTCTCACGCCGGAGGGTCGTTCCAGGGATATTTCTACCTTGGAACGCCTTAACTGGTGTTGTTTTCATTGTGCGTAGGTGTGAAGCTTCAGAGAGCATCGGTAAATCGAAGTTCAACAAGACCGGAACCATCTAGAGTTGGACCTCATATTTACACACCACACCACCACCACGCCGCAAAACCACCACCACTCCATCAGAACCACCAAATCATCACCACCACCCTATCATAAAACCACCAACAACACACCAGACGGGCACCACCACCACACATTAAATCTCCACCACCACACATTAGATCTCCGCAATCACACACTAGATCACCACCACCATGTAGACCCTAGAAACAACCGTTAATCTCGAACTTATAACAAACCCCTTCGAAAACGTATATGGAACCCTTGAAAAGAGTATTGTAGAGGTATTAGTAGGGTTTGATATGCTTTTTCGAAGTAGTATGTTACAAGTCCAATATTGATTGTCGATTTTTAGGGTTTACATGGTAGCGACGATCCAATGTGCATGGTGGTGGTAGGCGCTCTGGTGTGGTGTTGGTGGCTTTGTGATGGGGCGGTGGTGGTGGTTCGGTGGTTCTTGTGACGGGTAGTGGTGTGGTGGTTATTTTTCGACTAAATTGGCAAATACGCTCAAACCACAGGGACTAAAATAGCAATGTATTTAAAGAGTATATATTAATCGGGTTTAAAAAAAGAAAAATAAAAACATATATGTAAAATGACTAATATACCCCTCATTTAACGGAAATTTTGGATGGAGTTAACAGACTGGATGAATATGACAAGATTTGTAAACCACAGGGACCCAGATGCGAAAAAACAAACTATTGGATTAAAGTGACAATTTTCACCAAACCAAAGGGACGAAAATGGCAATTTACTCATAAATAAATAATACTGATTAAAATAACACCTACTGTAACATCGCATATTTTCGATGAATAAAAAAATAAAAATAAAAATAAAAACAATAATAATAATATATAATAATAATAATAATAATAATAATAGTATTAATAATAATAATAATAACAATAATAATAATAATAATAATAATAATAATAATAATAATAATAATGTAATAATAATGATAATAAAAAAATAATAACAATAATAATTTGACTTATAAATCAAGGGGGTGTTGTGGTAATTTATAAAACTTAAAAACTAAGTTTTAAATCAAAACTATCAAAGCATAAACCACAGGGACCATTCCTGTAACTTTCAGAAACATCCCAACCCACCCCCTTTTCCCCTTTCTTCTTCCCCGATGACACCACGCTTGGTCGGAATCTCTGACCTCCATCGATCGCACTAACAATTAAATTAATCGAACCTAAACCACTATATAACTACATCTAATCGGTTTCTACACTCGATTTCATCTAAAACGCACCCGAATATCACCTTCAAACAACCTCGAACCCGTCGAACCTGCAACTCAAATTTAACCAATTCTCCGATCGATTTTAACAAGATTTGATAAGGGGCTTTTGTTTATAATCATCATTCGAAGCTTCCTACCAATTTAATTTGATTATATTCAACAATTACCCACTATTCGATCGAATACCGAAGCCGCGACCTGCAACTTGTTTAAAATCCAATCGCCGAGCGATTTTAACTCAAATTGGCAAAGGGGTTTGCTTCCAGATCATCATACGAAGATTCCCTCAAATTTAATTCGACTATAATCAAGTTTTGATCATCAATCGATCACCAACCGTGTCGCGGACCTTTTCTTCATTGGGTAAACTCAATTCGATACCATATATGAAATTACACACACACACACACTCGGTTTTTCATGGGGAACAAAAGCCCCATGAATTCGGAAGCAATCAAAATCGATTTGAGCTTCAATTGGATGAGATTCAAACCTAGGGTTCGAATGGATTTGGGGATGGTTTTCTGTTTGGTTTAAAAGAATTAAAACCCGGGTTATTACGCGGATTAGGCTCTTGGTGTGCTGGTTCCCACGCTCCATAATCAACAGGAGGTCCCGGGTTCGACCCCGGGCCACCTCAAACATTTTTTTTAGCCATTTTTAAGCTCTAAAAATTCCGGAAAAAATTTGTAAAAATTATAAAAATGTTTTTACAACATTAAAACTTTTAAACAACTAAAATTATTTTTCTAAAATTTATTTTAACACTTTATCTAGTTTTATTAAATGTTTTAAATAAATAAACTACAAATAATACAAAATTATTTAAACAAAAGTGAACTTTTAATAATAATTTAATTTATTAAATTATTATTCGACACAGTGTTACTTTTAATTTATTCAAATAATAATTATTATTGCCTAAATCATGATTAAATATAAAAGCTTTATATTTAAATCATTCCAAAAACATTTTTCATTTAAATAATTAAATACTTTAATTAATTGACATAATTAATTAATAAAATTAATTATTTGTTTATTTTTTTTCACACTTTCACAATAAAACAAATGGTTACGCGTATTGATACGTTTATTTTAAAATTCTAAACATAATCATTTCCAATAAATTCATTTTACTTATTTCAAACATTTTTAACTAAATAAATTATTTAATTTAAACTACCATTCAAAACCAAATGGAAACCCTAACACATTTCCAAATTCCCAAATCATTATTATTCTAATTCTAGACACCGTTCCTTAGGTTAATCGTAAGGAAGTCGTTGGTGTTTAATCTATCACATCCAGATTCTAATCTCATCAATCAAGTGAGTATTCATATCCCTTTTTATATCATTTCCTATTTGGGGGAAATCATGTGATACAATATATATTCAATCATGATATTCTATTGTTATTTCATTCTAAATTCAATTCAAGACAGGTTATGTTATTACTTGCAATTATGTGAACATACTGTGATAAACTGGACGACAGTAAAACCCTAGTTCAATCAATCAATCAATCCTGGCAACAATGTAGATCTACTGGTTTGGATAACCCACCCCATATGAATAGTCGAGTGGTGATTGTGCCAGAGGCAGGAGTTAAACTATGGTGTATGTGTGGAGTCTATTATATGCAAGTGTCAAGTCAAGGGGTTGTTATTGTGTCGGTTTATCTATATGCTTTACTATTGCAATATAAGTCTTAACGTTACCTTGTGAATTGGATTATTCTCAATCAATCAATCAATCTATATGTATACTCAAAACTATGATTACTCACCAGCTAATTCGTTAGCTGACTTTATTTTCTCACATGATTCAGGTTAAGCAAGCTAGTGGACTTCTACTTGATCATATAAGACCTGGACTTAGTCAAAACAAAAGACAATTATTATTTGTGACTTTAACTGTTGTATTTGTATCTGTTAAATTCATGTTATCCTGTAATCTGATTTTAATATTATTTCCACTATTAGACAATCATGTGTTATGAACAATCAATCATTCCCTCGTCCGCTCCGATGATTCCGCCGTCGGTCGGGGTGTGACAGATTGGTATCAGAGCCATGGTTATAGGGAATTAGGTTATTAGAAATGGAATGACCTAGACTATAACTAAGTACCCTTACACATGAGTCCTCTCATGTATTTTACATGCTTAGATAGGATTTTATGTGCATTACATGTTTATACTTGATTATGTGATTATCTGCCTTATGTGATTCTCCTTACACTTTGAATCTATCAATATACACACGAATCTTAACTCATATTCTAAGGCATTGTGTGCCTAATTCAAGTGATTTCAAACTCCAAAACTCGATTGTTATTCATGGTTTTCAAATCTCGTCAAAGTCCGTGTCACATGACCGAGAACATGCAATGCTGGAAGAGTGGGATACCTGTATCTTAAGGTGTTCTGTCTAGGCAAGGTATTCATACAACTTGATTACTTTACCTGGGAACCCTCGAGATGAGTATTCGCTTATAGGTACGCATGTCCTTGTTAAGGTTGTGATGGACACAAATACTTTGATAAGTCAACGTATTCGCTTTGGTTTGCGAACCGAACGTTTACACTCCTGACCTCTCATTGTTATTCTAAACAATCTCATTAACGATTTTATTATTTTGAAAAGTTTTAAAAACCAATTACCCGTTTCTCATAGAGGTTTATTCTTTCCATATTATACAGAATGACTTCTCGTCAAATCCGTTCACGATCTAGAAACCCTGGCCGCAAGATTGCTGCTATTGTAGCACGTGAAGTTACTGCGGTCATCCCAACTCTACTTACCCATTTGAACCAAAGCAACAATACTGTCCAAAACCCAACTGCACCAAACCCTCCCAAAACTTGTACTTACAAACATTTCAGTTCTTGCAACCCCACTAAGTTCAGTGGAACTGAAGGTGCTACCGGATTACTACAGTGGTTCGAAAGCATCGAAAATACATTCCTAAACAGTGAATGCCCTGAAAATCTGAAAGTCCGGTATGCCACAAGTGTTCTTCAGAAACGCGCACTTACTTGGTGGAACGGAGAGAAACGAACCAGTGGAACTGAAACTGCTCTAGCCTTAACATGGAGTGAAGTTAAGGATCTCATGACTAAAGAGTTCTGCCCAAGAAACGAAGTCCGGAAACTGGAAGCTGAGTTCTGGGAATTAACCCAAGATAGTGGCGAAAACCTCGCATACACTAACAGATTCCACGAACTGAGCCTTTTGGTACCGCATCTTGCTACCCCTACCTCCCGAGCCATCGAGAAATACATTGGTGGACTACCCATGCAGATTCAGGATACGGTGCTAGGAAGGAATCCTTCCACACTAGAAGATGCTATCAGGCTGGCTGCACAGTTAACCGATAATCATGTGAAAGCTGGTTCCTTAACCAGGAAAGGATCGAAGAAGAGTACCGACAAACTTCCTAACGAAACCGTCAAAACCGACCAACCCGAGCCTTCCAGGAACAAGAAGAGGAATGATCAATCTTAAAACTTTGCTGTAATTACCCCTGCTGTGCCAATTACTCAAGTCCCCCAACACATCAACAAGCGGTAAACAACCAATCGCTGATGAGAAAGCCATACGCCGGACCCCATCCACTGTGTAACATCTGCAATTACCATCATCCCGCTAACACTCAGTGTCGTCAATGCACAAACTGTGGTCGTTTGGGTCATACATTCAACGTGTGCAGGAGTGCTGCTAAAGCTCCGACTAATGCACCAGTTCACCAACATCCTCTTGCAATTACCCAGGGTCGTGCATGCTATCAATGTGGTGATCCGAACCATTTTCGCAATCGATGCCCTCAACTTGTCAGCCTAGTTCCTACGGCTCAAGGACGTGCTTTCAACATTAATGCTCAACAAGCTCAAGCCACCAATGATGTGGTGTTGAATAATTCTTGTCCTTGATTTCGTCTTCATGATGTAATTCAAGATTTGTAATCGTGATTTTCCTTTTGTTACATTGATGTAATTTGAAAATTTCTAAATTTCTAATTGAGATATTTTTCCTTTTGTTGTTAACTCGAACTTTGAACCGTTTGCACCGTGGGAGATGCAACAGTTTGCAAGTCAACCTATGACTAAGGACACTCGAATCTCCTAAATGATTTTAACTCATCAAAACAGGGGTGATTCCCTTACTTTGGTGATGATTCTTTATTCGTTTCAATAAATGGTTTCCAATGATGTGTTTTATGAAATTTCATCCTCTGGATTAGGGTGATTTCCTTATCTCGAGGACTGACTTCAATTATTCACTTTGGAACTTGCATTTCACAAATGACATAATCTCACCAAAATAGGATTGAAACCCGTACTTTGGTGACAAATGTCAATCTTCGATTGTTTTCTTGTTAATATCAAGCTCAATCATCAAGGTACGCGTGAAATTCATACCTTGATGATGATATCATTCTTATGGATTGTATTTTCTCAAATGAAATGACCTCATCAAAGTAGGAGTGAATTCTGGATTTTGATGAAGAAGTCTATCTTATTATATTTTGTTTTTGTAAACTTCATCGTTAAGATAGGAGTGATTTCCCTTACCTTAATGATGAGTTACCTCGTCTTATTTTTATGGATCCTCAACAATGAGTTGGGATCGAACTTTTTGGATTGGTAAGCTAGTGGTCATACTTTGAGAGTACACCATCAAGTTAGGGGTGAAAACCATACCTTGATGACTATCCTCATTTCTTGATCATCAACTTACCAGGGTTGTAATCAAGTGACGAGAGGCATGTAGTAACTTGAAGGGTGAAATAATATAGTGTTTCGACCTATCAAGCCAAAGCATGATATTTGAACTTGATAAGAGACCCGATCGTTTTAGGTTAATTTTGATTCTAAGCTTGGAACATTTAAATTCTTAAATCAATTTCTTTTCCTTTATTCTCATGTTTTGACTCGATCTAGCTACATTGAACCATTTATTCCTTATTTATCGACTTTCATTGTGAGTTATCATCAATACCTGTTTACATGATGGTAATCTTCCTAAACAATCTTTTGTCAAGTAAAGATATTATCTCTGATCACGATGGTCGCTTCATCTCTCGTTTCTGGAAAAGTCCCCAATCATCTCTCGAAACTCAACTGAATCTTAGCACAGCGTATCACCCGAAAACCAACGGTCAGACTGAAGGAACGATACAGACCCTCGAGAATATGCTCCGGGCTTGTGTTATTGATTTCAGTGGATCGTGTGATTCTCATCTTCCGTTGATTGAATTCTCTTACAATAACAGTTACCAGATCAACAGATGGCACCATTTGAGGCCTTGTATGGTCTGAAGTTGGTGAATCACAGATTTCTGGTCCGGAATTGATACAAGAAACAACCGACAAAACTCACAAGATCCGTGATAACTTGGTCGCTGCTAGAAATCGTCAAAAGCTTTATGCTGATAAAAGACGTAAACCCATGGAATACAAAGTTGGCGAACTCATACTTCCTAAGGTATCACCTTGGAAGGGAGTGATCCGTATTGAAAAAAAATGGAAACTAGCACCTCGTTATGTGATTCCATTCAAAGTGCTCGAGCGAATTGGGGAAAGTAGCCTAAAAGCTTCAACTACCCTAAGAGCTCAGCAATATACATCCAACGTTTCATGTTTCAAACCTCAAGAAATGTCTTGCCGATGAAAATCTCCACATTCAACTCGACGAAGTCCAGATTGATGAATCTATGCACTTTATTGAGGAACTTGTGGAAATTATGGATGGAGAAGTCAAACAACTCAAACGCAGTCGGATACCCATTGTCAAAGTCCGCTGGGAATCTAAACGTGGCCCGGAATTCACCTGGGAACGTAAGGACCAAATGAAATCCCAGTTCTCATCTTTTCGTTTCAGCCTCCTCGTGAACAAATTTCGGGACGAAATTTCCTAAAGCAGGGGAGACTGTAACATCGCATATTTTCGATGAATAAAAAAATAAAAATAAAAATAAAAACAATAATAATAATAATAGTAATAATAATAATAATAATAATAATAATAGTATTAATAATAATAATAATAACAATAATAATAATAATAATAATAATAATAATAATATAATAATAATGATAATAATAATGATAATAAAAAATAATAACAATAATAATTTGACTTATAAATCAAGGGGGTGTTGTGGTAATTATAAAACTTAAAAACTAAGTTTTAAATCAAAACTATCAAAGCATAAACCACAGGGACCATTCCTGTAACTTTCAGAAACATCCCAACCCCACCCCCCTGTTTCCCCTTTCTTCTTCCCCGATGACACCACGCTTGGCCGGGAATCTCTGACCTCCATCGATCGCACTAACAATTAAATTAATCGAACCTAAACCACTATATAACTACATCTAATCGGTTTCTACACTCGATTTCATCTAAAACGCACCCGAATATCACCTTCAAACAACCTCGAACCCGTCGAACCTGCAACTCAAATTTAACCAATTCTCCGATCGATTTTAACAAGATTTAATAAGGGGCTTTTGTTTATAATCATCATTCGAAGCTTCCTACTAATTTAATTTGATTATATTCAACAATTACCCACTATTCGATCGAATACCGAAGCCGCGACCTGCAACTTGTTTAAAATCCAATCGCCGAGCGATTTTAACTCAAATTGGCAAAGGGGTTTGCTTCCAGATCATCATACGAAGATTCCCTCAAATTTAATTCGACTATAATCAAGTTTTGATCATCAATCGATCACCAACCGTGTCGCGGACCTGTTTCTTCATTGGGTAAACTCAATTCGATACCATATATGAAATTACACACACACACACACTCGGTTTTTCATGGGGAACAAAAGCCCCATGAATTCGGAAGCAATCAAAATCGATTTGAGCTTCAATTGGATGAGATTCAAACTAGGGTTCGAATGGATTTGGGGATGGTTTTCTGTTTGGTTTAAAAGAATTAAAACCCGGGTTATTACGCGGATTAGGCTCTTGGTGTGCTGGTTCCCACGCTCCATAATCAACAGGAGGTCCCGGGTTCGACCCCGGGCCACCTCAAACATTTTTTTTAGCCATTTTAAGCTCTAAAAATTCCGGAAAAAATTTGTAAAAATTATAAAAATGTTTTTACAACATTAAAACTTTTAAACAACTAAAATTATTTTTCTGAAATTTATTTTAACACTTTATCTAGTTTTATTAAATGTTTTAAATAAATAAACTACAAATAATACAAAATTATTTAAACAAAAGTGAACTTTTAATAATAATTTAATTTATTAAATTATTATTCGACACAGTGTTACTTTTAATTTATTCAAATAATAATTATTATTGCCTAAATCATGATTAAATATAAAAGCTTTATATTTAAATCATTCCAAAAACATTTTTTATTTAAATAATTAAATACTTTAATTAATTGACATAATTAATTAATAAAATTAATTATTTGTTTATTTTTTTTCACACTTTCACAATAAAACAAATGGTTACGCGTATTGATACGTTTATTTTAAAATTCTAAACATAATCATTTCCAATAAATTCATTTTATTATTTCAAACATTTTTAACCAAATAAATTATTTAATTTAAACTACCATTCAAAACCAAATGGAAACCCTAACACATTTCCAAATTCCCAAATCATTATTATTCTAATTCTAGACACCGTTCCTTAGGTTAATCGTAAGGAAGTCGTTGGTGTTTAATCTATCACATCCAGATTCTAATCTCATCAATCAAGTGAGTATTAATATCCCCTTTTTATATCATTTCCTATTTGAGGAAAATCATGTGATACAATATATATTCAATCATGATATTCTATTGTTATTTCATTCTAAATTCAATTCAAGACAGGTTATGTTATTACTTGCAATTATGTGAACATACTGTGATAAACTGGACTACAGTAAAACCCTAATTCAATCAATCAATCAATCCTGGCAACAATGTAGATCTACTGGTTTGGATAACCCACCCCATATGAATAGTCGAGTGGTGATTGTGCCAGAGGCAGGAGTTAAACTATGGTGTATGTGTGGAGTCTATTATATGCAAGTGTCAAGTCAAGGGGTTGTTATTGTGTCGGTTTATCTATATGCTTTACTATTGCAATATAAGTCTTAACGTTACCTTGTGAATTGGATTATTCTCAATCAATCAATCAATCTATATGTATACTCAAAACTATGATTACTCACCAGCTAATTCGTTAGCTGACTTTATTTTCTTACATGATTTCAGGTTAAGCAAGCTAGTGGACTTCTACTTGATCATATAAGACCTGGACTTAGTCAAAACAAAAGACAATTATTATTTGTGACTTTAACTGTTGTATTTGTATCTGTTAAATTCATGTTATCCTGTAATCTGATTTTAATATTATTTCCACTATTAGACAATCATGTGTTATGAACAATCAATCATTCCCTCGTCCGCTCCGATGATTCCGCCGTCGGTCGGGGTGTGACACCTACCGTCTAAATCTGGATGGTTCATTGTCCATTAAGGAAAAAAAGAGTAAATTGTAATTTTCGTACCTGTGTTTTGGGAGTGTTAACAGGATCAGCCCCAACTTAACAATTTGCGTACCTGAGTTTACGAATGCTAACACTTTACGTACCTCCGTCCAATTTCCGTTAAAAAATCGTTAAATCTCCCCACGTGCTCCTCACGTGAGGGGCAAAACTGTCAATTCACCAAATTTATTAATCTTTTAATAGTGAATTGCAATTTTCATACCTGTGTTTTAGTGGTGTTAACAGGATCAGCCCCAACTTAAGAGTTGGGGCTGATCCTGTTAACACCCAAAAAAAGAGCATAAGACTTGCCAGCAGCGACTGCGTGAGAAGCACGTGTATTTTTGTTGGATTTTTGTTGGTAAAATAGACAGGTGGGGTGCGGTCAGGGGTGTGGGAATATTATTATTTTTTCTGAAAGATGTTACAATTTTAGAATGAGATGCGTTATAGTCTTATAGAGCATGGATACTAGCTTTTTTATTCACATTTTTATATTTACATTAAAAGTATTATTTTTTTATTTTCTCTTTTAATAAAAAATATTTATTTTTATATCTTTATCATAATCTTTTCTTCTTATTCCACTCACTATCATTTTAAAAATATTAAAAAATTTATAAGGTTGTACCGTGTTTCTCAAAATATGAGAAAACACGATACAACCTCCATAAATTTTCTACTTTTTTCACTCACAAACACTCACAACCATTACTCATAATATATGATACACACTCTCATATATATGAGGAACGGACTGTGAATACTCTTATAGATACATCTATTGTTATTGTAATATATTTTTTTATTATCTATTTATATATACACACAGATGGAGAGAGAGAGATAGAAGAAGAATGATGTTCTAATAATTCAAATGTATGTATCAATAACCAAAGTTTTTGAAGAAAAGATATTATATGAATAGATATTTTGATCAAGTTGTCTAAATATGCTTATAAAGATAACTTTCTTCAAGAGGTCTTCCTTTAGAAACGAAATCTTTTTTTCACAATTAGATTCAGACTCTTTACTATAGAGGCGTTCGGATCTAATATTCAGGCATCCAATCGTACTATACATGCGTTTGATTGTACTATAGAGGTCTTGGATCTTACTAAAGAAGCCCCGCCATGTAAAAATAAAAATTCTAAAAAATAATGTTAGAGGCGGAAGCGAACATCGCACAATGTTTGGTAGGTGCCAACAGCTTGCCCGATGGGAACACTTTGAGGATAGTTTTTTGGAATTGACATCTTACGGACTTTTTGTAAGAATAAAAAGCATTTTGAAAATTTTCTCTGTTTTTATATACTGCAGTATTTTTAGACTTATTGATAGACTAAAATGTGTTGGTATCAAAACAAAACTTAACATACGAATTTTTTTAGAGGCATTGTAAATATCAAATGGACAAATTTAATCGTTTATTCATTGTGCAGTTTGCACCAAATGTGTTGCAACATGTGGTCGGGACTCAGGAGTGCATAATGACACATGTTACTTTGGTCCCATATCTTTTCACCAATCCGAGCGCGACATGAGTTGCGTGCCACAATGGACATATGTTACGTCGTGCCTATTCATTTCCTCCGACTAGAGAAGTGTCCGAGTAGGCGCTATAAGCACCATTTGTGGACTATGGTACATTGGCATCCAAACTAACCAAAGCACACCAAGTATCAGAAAGGCACGATGAGCACAGATTGTAGACTATAGTACATTGACATCCAAGGTAACATCAGAGCATTCTTTTTAAATATACGAGTGTGTTTTTTATTATAAATAATAATTGTGAGTGGATGATAATGAAAATAATACTGTATATTTGAGAAAACATTATTCAAACTCTTATAATTTTTTAGTATTTTTAAAAGTGGGTTTAAATGGGAAAAAAGGAGAAAAAGTAATAATAAAGGTCAAAAAAATATTATTTAATTCAGAAACAAAAAGAAAAAATAGTGAATTTTAGGTTAAATAAAAAACGAAGACAAAAAATTCACTCCAAAAAGATTGTGTAAATAGTTGTAAAACAATCCACTTAAAAAAATCTCTTTAAATAGTTTTTTTGTCAACCAAATACAATCCAAATTCAAGTGCACCCAAATTCAAGTGCACCATTGTCACGAAAACGTACAATTCAACTGCACGAGTACGAGATTGGTTCACACCATCTAATGCGAAATACTTTCAGCGGTTCGAGTTGGGAACCCGATCATTGAAGCTTTGAGCTAATATCTCGGGTTTGGGTTTTAAAACCCACCTTGAAGAAATTAGAATCAATGATCTGTATTATGGATGAATTGATAGCCATTGTTTTAGAGTTCTACGTACAATTCATCTATAATACGAGCTCGTTGATACCGTAGATGAAGAAACCGTTAATTTGCTTAAACTGACAGCAAACTAACTTATTTGTTATACCTGTTTTGGCATACGATTCGACAACTAGATTGAATCTTATTTATTATTAAGGTCTACTATGATACTGCCAAAGAACACGAAACCAAATTTAGGAATTATGATTGTTGTACTCCGTCGTGTCAATGTATTTTCGATGAGACCGAAGATTTAACATAACCAATGAAAATCACGAGCCGCGCGTTTGAGATTCCGATTATTAAAAACAACAAAAAAACTGATCATGAAGGCTATGATCTGCTTTGTTATAATCAACAAGATAGAATTATGTGAAGCAACCAAGGTTTTTTGTTTCTACTATTTTTGGCTCAATGTGGAACCGTAAGAAACAATCACAAGATTCGAAATTTATCCCCAATTTGATTTGTTCATCCAACAAAGAATTTTTGGATATCTAGATATTTAATTTAAGAGATAATATAATGGTTACTAACATGTTTCTAAATGTGTTTTGATTTATATGTATTTCGTTACTTTAGGTAGCAAACTTTAAAAAAAACTGACTAAAAATGTTTGAAATTGTTAAGACTGGACATAGTGGTGCGCCTAGGGAGAGCCCGATTTGCATGAGACGCTAAAACTACTAAATCTTAGTTAAAGGGGGCTTTAAATTCATGTTTAGTTAAGCTTTTAATGGTCGTTAAAAATGGCTTTAAAAACCAATATACTTGCTTTAAAATAGACTTTAATAAATTCATATCTGTCTAAGTGTTATTTTAACTTAATAAACCACTACATATAGTATAAGGTGACATGTGAAATCGGTATTTATTTTAGGATAAAAGGTTTTAACTAATATGTATCAATGTAAAAAACCTATAAATCTAAAAGATTCTCCGATAAAACCAATAATACATGATAAATATTTGGTAATAGATCATAAGCATTAAGCATATCCTTTGCAATCTACATGTATATATATGTAGTCATCTCTGAATATGAAAATCAATCAATCCCTTTCAACTTTCAAGCATCAAACATGGCATCAAAGCTTCACTTTTTCCTACTCCTATCAGTTTCATGCGCGTATTTGCGCGTATCAATGGCGGGTGATCCCGACATTCTCACGGACTTCATCCCTCCCCCAGCCCTGTTCGGGCCCCGGGGGGAAACTACTTCACCTACACGGGGATGAGGGCACTTGTTGGTGCCCCCTTCCCCGCAACTTTCAAAGTGTTGAAAGCAAGCATGGATGAATTTCCCGCTCTTAACGGTCTGAGTGTTTCGTATGCGGTACTCCAGTTCCTAACGGGACGGTTAACCCGCCCCACACGCACCCGCGGGCCTCCGAGCTGTGTTTGTGCTCATGGGCTCTTTACAAGTTGGGTTTGTTGACACAACAAATAAGTTGTTCACTCAAACTTTGCAACAAGGGGACATTTTGTGTTCCCAAAGGGACTTGTTCACTTTCAGTTTAACTCTGACGCCAAGAACCGGCTTTGGCTCTCTCGGCCTTCGGGAGCGCGAGTCCGGGCACCGTGAAGGTTCCAAGTGCGGTTTTCAATTCGACTATTGACGATCAGGTGTTGGCGTTGTCGTTCAAAACCGATGTTGCCACCATTCAGAAGATCAAATCGGGGCTAAAGTAAGGCACAAGTACTTACAAGTTAATTACAACCAAATTTGGATGTATTTCTTGTTTGTATGTTTTGGAAGTCAATAAGTGTGTACCATTTGCGTTGAAACGTGAATAAATATTCGAGTTGTGAACACTTTCTAGTTGCTAATACTATGGTTTTAGGTTATGATAATATAATGATTTTATGATTTTTTTAAAATCTTCCTACTCTAATAAAAAGGTATCTGGGATGACACGTGTCAACACCACAATCATTCTCACCAAAATTTTCCCGCCTCTCTCTCCTATTAAATAATTACCTTAATTACTAATATACTATAGATCTATTTATTAATACTATTTCTAAATAAATAATTTTTTATAAAATAATAATTTATTTAAAGCATAAGACTTTTTTAAAAATACGAACTATTTAAAATTGGTATTTTTAAAAGTTATTTTTTAAAACCAAAAATAATTAAATTTAAGGATTATAATAAGAAAATTTTAAAAAATGACATTTTTATACGGTTTGTTTAGAACAAAACGTTTATTTTTTTTGAAAAAAAATAAATTTTTAAAAAGTTGATATCACTATTTTATAACTTACAGTCATTTCTAATACATAATTTCAATGATATTATATCTTAAAATATTATTTTATAATTAATAAATTTTGTTATATTAATTTTTTATTTATTCAACCCGTGTAATAAACGGGTACTATAGCTAGTGTTACTATACATCCGTAAGATGATTTGAATTCATACACTGTGTAAAAGTTTGGAAAAAGGTAAACTTTAGTTTGCACAAAAGTTTCAGTTCTACAAATCATAGGAAAATCGCTAGATAGCTCGGTAAGAATGTGGAGATGAACTAAAGCGGAATGGTTTGGTTGTTCCTTAGGGTATGTCCCGAGAATCCGAATGCTATTAATTGTATTCTTCTATCTTCTTGATAGAATTATACTTTGAGCGAGCCCCTGTTATTCAAAAAAAAAAATAATAAAAAAAACTAAACTATTGTGATAATGTGATATACATGCGATCAAACAAGTTTCATATAGTGTTTGGATACCCAACCAATCAAAACAACCATTGTGATATACACATAATCAAACCACCAAGTCATGCACACATAGAGTGACATATATGCAACCAATCAACCAAAACCATTGTGATATACCCAAAATAAAACCACCAAGTTAAAGACACACAATTCCATACATATAATCAACCAAAACAAAAACAAATGTGATACACTCATACACACATAAGCAAACCAAGTTACACACAATGAACCAAACTACTATCATATGTCTAACTTTATAAAATGCACACAATCATCCAACATTTATGTAAATAAACCGTCAGTAACTATTGGCTTTACCATGGGTAGATGTTCTGTCGGTTTATTACTGACAGGGCTTTGACTTTGACGATATTTTCTTTTAGTATGGAATGAATGGATAATAATATACTAAAATAAAATACCAAAAACTAATCATGTTTTGCTATTTAGATCAGGTTTTTATCATTCAAATTGGACTAAAGAAACCAACAATTCAAGCCGAATAAATTGAATAACGAATTCACGTTTGGGTTCTAATGTCTGACACAGGTTTTTATCCAAACAAATTCCCGAGTTCATTTTTCAAATGGGATTTGAACCCATAGTTACGAACCAAGACGACTAGGTTATTCGAATACAACTTATGTATATTTTTTTTTATAACATACACATATGTTGTATTTTTTTTCATATTTTTCTAATAATATGAGTTATTCGAATGAACATGAATTCAAACCCAAATTGAGTTTTCATATTCGAATTCAATTTCATTATTTTTAAATTCAAATAACCCAAAAATTGAAAATTCAAATTACCCGAAAATCGACCCAATTAACAACTCAATTCATCCTTGTTATTATAATCAACATGATATAGTAACCAAAGAGAAGTAACCAAGACTTCTTGTTTCTATTTTTTTTTTTTGTTTCAACTGACTAGAATCATGAATAATCCAAAAATATTGTCAATTGCCTTGTTCAACCGATAAAACCAATCATGCATGAAACATTTGACATTAGATCACTGGCATTAAGCATATTCAACTCTTTGCACTTTGGCCACATTAATCGAGCTCCATCTGTATATATACGTTGACATCTCTCAAAATGAAGAGCAAGATATCAAACTATCAACCCCTTCACCTTTAAACATGGCATCAAAGCTTCACCTTTTCTTACTCCTTTCAGTTTCATGCACCTATTTACGTGTATCAATGGCGGGTGATCCCGATATTCTCACGGACTTCATCCCTCCCCAGCCCTATTTGGACCCCGGGCGGAAACTACTTCACCTTCACCGGGATGAGGGCGCTTGTTGGTGCCCCCTTCCCCACAACTTTCAAAGTCTTGAAAGCAAGCATGGATGAGTTTCCGGCTCTTAACGGCCAAAGTGTTTCTTATGCGGTTCTCCAGTTCCCTAACGGGACGGTTAACCCCCCACACACACACCCGCGGGCCTCCGAGCTGTTGTTTGTACTCATGGGGTCCTTACAAGTTGGGTTTGTTGACACAACAAATAAGTTGTTTACTCAAACTTTGCAACAAGGGGACATCTTTGTGTTCCCAAAGGGACTTGTTCACTTTCAGTTTAACTGTGATGCCAAGAACCCGGCTTGGCTCTCTCAGCCTTCGGAAGCGCAAGTCCAGGCACGGTGAAGGTTCCAAGTGCAGTTTTCAATTCGACTATTGATGATCAGGTGTTGGCGTTGTCGTTTAAAACCGATGTTGCTACCATTCAGAAGATAAAATCCGGGCTAAAGTAAGATCAAGTACTTACAAGTAAGCTTTGATGTATTTCTTGTCCGTATGTTTTGAAGTCAACGTGTACCATTCATAAGATAATCACATGTAACCAGAAAATGAAAAAAACATTCGAGTTTTTCGACCCTTACGAGTTATTATGGTTTTATGTTTTAATTGCTAATATAATGATTTTATGAAGCCTTTATTGTTACTATATTTATATAAAAAAAACTCGCGTACAAATCTTAAATAGTGAATAAAATAATATCATGTTACATAAGAACGTAGGTGTATTCAGTGGTTGACTTATGACAGAACTTCAATGTACATACCATATACCAAAAGTTGAACCACAAAACATGCTACATATATCTGAATAAAGATTCTAAAATCCATACCTTTATGTTACAGATAAAGTCGTGGGCTGATTTCCAAATCAAGTTAAGTTGATATCTCACTTACCTCCGAATCCAATACATAGCTTCATATCTACTCTTAAGAGGATCTACGGAAATAATACCTGCATATTACAAGCAGAAAAATAATAGATCATTTTAAATAATATTTATCGTTCGATGGATCACATCTATATGAAGTGCAAAGAAGTGAAGATATAATTATGAATCCCTTTTTAGGTGAGAAGATATAAGAATTAGACGGGTAACATGAAATTTAAGAATTAAAAAGATTACATAAATGAATAAAACTACACATATGTTCCAACTTATATATTGTCTGTCATCAGAATGAATAATTACATGCTCGTGCAAACATTTTTGAATCAATTTTTGAACAACTTGTACCGATGAAACACTAACTCATGGATACATGTTCAAAGGTGAAGATAAACTACATGTAAATTGCAGCATAAGAGTCCAGGGACTTATTGTCATTTAAAGATATAAAATAAACATGGGAAGAGTATATACCTGCTTATTATCTAAGAAAATAATGAAAAGTTTTCAAAGCGCAACAATATTATTAAATGTTGAAGTTAAAATTGGCTCATCCAAAACTCAAGAGTCAAATTAGAATCTACTTTTAAAATAATGGAAATAATTTCTTATTTGCAGATAGATAGGAAAGAGTTCTATTTTTTACATAGAAAAGTAGAAAACATCACCTATTTTTGTAGAGTGGTAATGGAAGGACTTACACATATATCTTTATGCCATATAAAGCAGCATATTTCCTAAGAAGGCGTTCGACTGAGTACCACTCTGACCGGTCTGACCCATTCTGATAACCAATTCGCGGCATGTGGATTGAAGCTATGTAATTCAAAATAAATAAATAAATAAATAAATCAAATAAGTTAATAATAAGAATGGAAATCAGAATTTATAAAACACAGAAATTATTAAGTAATTAAGATGGTGCATCCAAAAAGCTTTTATTAAAGAGTAGAGTTTTTAAGGCAAGTCCAACCACACAACCACACAGGTAGAGATGGCCGTTTTGACACAGTTTTCTTAACGTGTGTAGATTCAAATGTCAAATGGGTAACATAGAAAAACTAAAAAGAAGATGGTTCAAAAATCACCCAACATCATCAAACATTTTACTCAAAAAGTTAGATTATTACTTATTACTGACATTCTGACAAATATAATATGGGAAAACTTCATAGAATATTATAACCATGGTTGACACGCTAACTATATACAAGAGTAAAAACATCAGCAAAACCCATGTCTTAGAAAAAACGCACATCAATTATTTGGAAATGTTACAATCCAAGATAATCTTTTCTTCACTTACTAAGTATTGGTTATGGACTTATGGTTCTTCCCATTTTGCCACCTAAGGGACAAGGGTATTTAGATATTTGAATTGTGGTCAAACATCCACAAGACTACCTTGTAACCAAGTCTATGCATTCACCTTGGGTCCAAAGAAGGATCGCTTAAATGATGGGAATCTAGCAGGTCCAAACCATACATGGCAAAATGAACCTCACAAACATAAGATTCAGAAATCAGAATGAAAAAATTTCAAGATCAACATACCAGACTTTTGAGCAGCTGAAAATGAAGCCTTAGACAAGCACTGTTCCAGTTCAGGTATAGAGATACTGCTACGAGGTACTTTGCGCCTGGGATTATATGTTTGAACCACAGCTAGAGCTACCCACAAACCAACATTAGCAATATTATTTTCTTCATCTTCACCTGCTGCACAAACAAACCTTTTTAAGTTCTAGTCAGCGGGTGAAAACATCAAAAAATAAAATCTCTATACAGCCATGGAATGCGTGACGACATGGACAATTCACAAAATAATATCTCAGTGATGAACTATACTGTTAATATAACTATGATCAATTAGCCTGATAGGGTTAGAGAGAAAAACGGAAGAAACTAACGAGAGAAGAAGATATTCTTAATTTTCTGGATGATCTCCAGGAACCGCATGCATTAGTTTAAATCAAAAGCAAATTACCAAGTTCACCAAATAACCCACAAAAATAAAGAAAAGCCATAATAGTCCCTGGCCCAAGCAACAATTAAAATAAAACATAAAATACGGATGTGAACGTATCAAGACTTCCCCCTTAGCCACTTTTGTCCTCAAGAGTGAGCTCGCTGAAGTCCGGAAAACGCAACTTTAGCTCATCTAAAAACTCCCACGTAGCATCGTGAGTGGTTTGGTCCTTCCAGTGCACGAGTACTTTCATCACCGCCTTATTACCTCTTTTAACCAACTTCCTGTCCAACACAGCCGATGGGTGAAGATTAAACCGAGCTTCCACCGGTAAGGGAACAATCTTTTCTGGAGGTCCGCACGGTCCCTTGAGCAACGACACGTGAAAGACCGGATGGATGTGAGCTTCTTCCGGTAGATCGAGCCGATAAGCAACCGCTCCAACCTTTTCTATGATCAAAAACGGCCCGAAATACTTGGGAGTGAGTTTTGAATGCTTGTGTACCCGTAACGAGTTCTGCATATACGGCTGGAGCTTGAGATATACCCACTGACCCGGTTCAAACACTCTTTCTGACCTCTTTTTGTCTGCTTGCTGTTTCATACGGTTTTGAGCCTTCAAAAGTGACTGTCTAAGTACCCCGATGGCTGCCTCCCGATCTCGCATCACCTCATCAATTTCACTATCAGTCGCATCCCTCGGGATGTAACGTATATGCAGCGGGGTGGATACCCATACAAGGCTTCGAATGGGGTACAGCCCAGAGAGGAATGAAACGAGGTATTGTACCACCATTCAGCCGTCGCTACCCACTTGACCCATGTGTGAGGTCGCTCCATCACCATGCATCGTAAATACCCCTCTAAACACCGGTTTACCACCTCTGTTTGGCCGTCAGTTTGGGGGTGGTACGCCGTTGACAACTTCGCCTCGATGCCCTGAAGATGCAAAAACTCCGTCCAAAAAGAACTCAAAAAGATCGGGTCTCGGTCGGAGACGATAGAACTTGGGCACCCATGCAACTTGTACACGTTGTCAAAAAAAACTTGGGCAACATCCTTTGCTGAATAAGGGTGACCCAATAACATAAAGTGCCCGTATTTCGTGAGACGATCCACTACCACAAAGACAGTGTCTTTGCCCTTAACCCTTGGCAACCCACCGATAAAATCCATCGATATATCCGAAAAAATCATCTCCGGTATCGGTAACGGCTGCATCAACCCCGGCGAAGCCACGTTTTCGGTTTTAGCCCGCATGCACACGTCACAATTACGTACTACTCGTCTCACCACCTTGTTTATTCCTTTCCAAAAAAACAACCCTTTCACCCGTTGCACAGTAGCTCGCACCCCCGAATGCCCCCCTACCGGTGATTCATGGCATATTTTTACCATTTCCTCACGTAGGGCGACGTCATTACCAACTACCATACGGTTCTCGCGCGACAACCACTTACCGTTCCACCTGTACTTCGCATGACCCTCTCCCGCCGTGACCTTACTTACCAATTGTTGAAGATCAATATCATTTTTTTGGCTTTCAATTATTCTGTTCAGCAAGAGCGGCTCTAGTTGCGATACGGCTGTGACAAATAACTCCGACCCTTGCACCCGTGACAGCGCATCGGCTACCACGTTTTCTCGCCCCTTTTTATACTCAATGGAGTAATCGTATCCCATAAGTTTCGCTAGCCATTTATGTTGTAGAGGGGTAGTCACCTTTTGAGTGAGTAGGTGTTTAAGAGATTTTTGATCCGTACGAATGACAAATGGGCTGGTAATAAGGTAATAATGCCACTGTTTCACCGCCAACATGATAGCCAATAACTCCTTCTCATAAACCGAAAGCGCGTTCTGCCTTGGCGACAAAGCCCGGATAAAAAAGAGACTGGGTGTCGGTCTTGCATCAAGACCGCCCCTATCCCTCCTGCCGACGCATCGGTTTCGATTACAAACTGTTTGGTGGGATCGGGTAAGGTTAGAACCGGGGCCGAAGTAAGTGCACTCTTGAGACGATCGAAAGCATCTTGTGCTTCCGCTCCCCACTTAAACGCGTCTTTTTTTAACAAGTCGGTGAGTGGCCGTGCGATCATGCCGAATGAACGTATGAATCGCCGGTAGTACCCGGCTAAGCCCAAAAACCCTCTAAGTTGTTTGACTGTTTTCGGAGTTGGCCATTGTTGCACTGCTTCAATTTTTTCGGATCTGTGCTCACCCCTTCTTTCGCTATAATGTGACCCAAGTATTCGATTGCTCGGCCCCCAAATACACACTTCGACTCTTTGGCAAACAGTTGTTGGCTTGCATTATTGTGAGGACCTGTTCCAAGTGCTGCCAGTGATCCTCCTCACTTCGGCTATAGACGAGGATATCGTCAAAGAAAACCAACACTCCCTTCCGAAGCATGGGTTTAAATACGTGGTTCATGAGGGCTTGAAACGTTGCGGGAGCGTTAGTCAAGCCAAAGGGCATGACGAGGAACTCATAGTGCCCCTCGTGTGTACGAAATGCCGTTTTCGGTACGTCCTCGACTGCCATTCTCACTTGATGGTACCCGGATCGGAGATCCAACTTCGAAAAAAAAGAGGCTCCCGCTAACTCGTCTAACAGCTCATCGATAAGCGGAATCGGAAACTTATCTTTTACCGTTGCTTCGTTGAGACGCCTATAATCCATACACATTCGCCATTGGCCGTCTTTTTTCTTGACGAGGACTACCGGAGCCGCAAACGAACTTTGACTGTTCTGAATGATTCCCGAGTCCAACAGTTCACGTGTGGTTTTTTCGATAACATCCTTTTGAACCGCCGGGTATCGATACGGACGCATACTAATGGGGGTGGTACCCTCCTTCAACACTATTTTGTGATCAAACGGGCGTCGGGGCGGTAAACCCGTGGCACCTGGAAGACGCATGGAAATCGGGCCACCAACTCTTTCCACCGATTGGCCCCCTCTTGTTCACTCGGGACGTTTACCACGCGGGACTGGTAGTTGTCTCCTTGTTCTCCGTTGGTTAAGTGTAGGCTGAACAATTGTAGATCCCCGGCCCTCGCATGTTTACCCATCTTCTCAAGGGAGCACACAGCGAACAAATTATTTTGCAGCCCCTTTAGTTCGTAACTCTTACCCGCTAGTTCGAACCTCATCGTCATTTTTTGGAAATTCCACAGAATGTCTCTCAACGGAAGCAACCATTGCACCCCTAAAATCATGTCATAATTTTCAAGAGGCAACAGTAGTACCTCGGTTGTGAACCAGTTCCCTTGCATGTTCCATTGGAATTCTCGGCACACTTGAGTACTAGTTAACTTCTTTCCGTCCGCCACCCCTACGGTCACCGGCGCTATAGTCACGGCTTCACAACCCAATTTCTTGGCCAGCCGTTCCCTAAGGAAGTTATGTGTCGATCCCGAGTCTATAAGTATATGGAGTTGACGGGTACCATCGACCCACTGACCCGCATAGTCGAGTAAGACGGAATACCTGTTAAAGCGTGTATCGAAATCTGATGTTCCGTTTCCTCTTCTTTGTCGGGTTCCTCTTCTTCCCCTGAATTCTCCTCCACCTCATCGACTTCGATGATATAAAGTTGCTTACGGGGTTTCGCACATATATGGCCCGGTACAAACTTTTCGGTGCACCAAAACACTCCCCCTTCGCCCTTTTCTGTTCCAATTCTTTGCTGGTCAAACGTCGCTGATTGTGAACCGGGCACGGTGTGGTGGTTGTTGCTCGGTTTGGGGTGGGTAGGAGAGGCAGTTTAGCGGCGTTAGTAGGTGGTGTAATTTTCATGTTGGTGGTCTTTGAGGCTCCCCCGTTCCACCTTCCCCCAGCAAATTTTTCCTCCAACGTTTCGTTATGAGGGCTTGGGTCTTAGCTAACCCGTACGCATCATGCAACGTACGTGGCTTAAACATTTTTACCGGTCCCCGGATGTCGGTTTGAGAGCCTTGATGTATAAGCTCACGGCTTGGGTTTCGCTCAGGGTAACCTTGTTCACAGTGAGTCGAAGGCCGTGTTCAGTTCTTGTAACGACCCGGTTTGTGTTAAGGATGCCATCTCTTCCAGTGGGTCTTCAAACAACGCATCGGAAAAACGCGCTGAAATAGACCGAACGTAATCCGCCCATGGTACCTCGGCCACCGTAGCATTCCTTGTCTTCATATATGCACGGTGCCATTGGAGCGCATCACCCTCCAGATGAACCGCCGCACAACGAAGTTTAGATTCGTCTGGGGTGTCATCCATTGCGAAGAAGTGTTCGCAACGATAGACCCAACCCTCCACGTCTGCCCCCGAGAATTTAGGGAATTCAATCTTACCGATACGGAATGGTTTGGAACCTCGTGAATCAGCATCCGGAGCAGATAAAGAACCGAAAGAACTACCCGACGACTGCACGGCTTTATCACGCACCGCCTTCAAAATCTCTTCCTGCTGCTTCGAAGATTGTTCCTGTTGCTTCATCAGGGCCGCTAACGCAGCTTGGATGTCGTTGATTGCCTTATCATGGGACTTGAGGGTGTTGTCGATTTCATTATTGCGGGTGTTAGTCATGGCGGCGGCAAGGAATTCCGATGAGGAATCGGAACGGCTCTGATACCCTTGATAGGGTTAGAGAGAAAAACGGAAGAAACTAACGAGAGAAGAAGATATTCTTAATTTTCTGGATGATCTCCAGGAACCGCATGCATTAGTTTAAATCAAAAGCAAATACCAAGTTCACCAAATAACCCACAAAAATAAAGAAAAGCCATAATAGTCCCTGGCCCAAGCAACAATTAAAATAAAACATAAAATACGGATGTGAACGTATCATAGCCAACTTATATCAGCCAATAAGATGGCCCAAAGTGTTTGGATGACAACCTGTTGATATTCTGGTAGGTACAGGGATGTTCACAACAAACACTCTACAATAACCACATTAATCAAAAGCTTAAAATGCTAAGAAGCTGACCTGTAATTTCTATAAGATGGAGATCACCAAGATGAAGGTCTCCAAATTCAGAAGCGCGCCCATACGCCTTTGGAATTTGTGATGAAAGCCTAGCTAGTGCATCAAACATACCACCATGGCCCCAATCTCCTGAATCATCCACACAACTGCAAGAGAACATACACAAATGGAGCAGCATGGTAGCAGGATATATATGAAACAAAAGGCAAAATACAATGACTATAGATAATGAATTTATGAAATGCAACCCCCAAAGAAAAGACTGATTCATATATTTCTCAGTGATAAAAGGAGGAAACGTAATTACCTAAATATTATACAAGGCTCTGATGGACAAACTTTGGACGGCTGAGTGCAGTCTCCATAAACTAAATTTACCGAACCTGAATCTGACAATATATTATCATCTTGAGGGGGCACAACGTCTTTGATTGACAATGACTTATATCCATGAGCTTCCCATTTTGCTAATTTCTTTTCTTCAGCTTTCTTCCTAGCAGACTCAGCTTTAAGATGCTTCTCCTCCAGTTTTGATCTCTTATTCGTCTCCTCCAATGCCATATCACCACAGGTCTCTGATGTTTCTTTGAGCTTCTCGACCCAAGAATTATATGAAGCTTCATCAAGAACAGGTTCATAGGACCTTCCACCTAATAAATCTTTTGAAATAATCTCAATCGTTTGATCATTTGCTCCTGATTTCGCTCCATGTCGGAATGCTATAACCTTTTCAACAATATCATTGACTTTTGACATGTCAAGTTGACCTGAGTTCTCATTGCTTTCAGTAGTAGGATTAAACATACGTAACCCTAGTACGACAGATTTTAGATCACCCGCTGCAACTCCAACCATATCTTTGCCTTCTTTGTCTATGTCTTCACCCATGACATCATGGCTTAGTTGTAACTTCCTCTCTGCTCTGTGCATGATAACCTGCAATGGATATTTAAAATTAAAATAACAGGAAGTAAAGCATGTTCCTCTCTAAAAGAAATTCTTCCATTCCATGAGTTATAACTTGTGAGCACGAGTTATGACTCACCTCCTCCACAGTCCGCTCAGTAACTAGATTTATGGATATAACATGATTCATTTGACCAATTCTATGAGCCCGTTGTAGAGCCTGCTTATCCACCTGCGGATTCCAATCTTGCTCATAAAATATGACCTGCGTGTTGTTTCATCCACAATGAGGAGGTAGGACCCACGGTTAATCATATACTTCTGTAATATAAATAAAGGTTAAAGGAGAGACAATGTGGTAAGGGAAGGCTTACAGTGTCAGCTGCTACAAGATTCAAACCAACGCCCCCTGCTCTGGTGGAAATCATAAAGACAAACGCAGTGGCTGGATCAGGTTCAGAATTGGAAGTTCCGGTGACGGACTGACGACTAAAGCTTCTTATTGCAGCAAACCGCTCTTCAGCCCTAATGGATCCGTCAAGACGCTCATAAGGATATTTCCTTAACTCCATATAGTCCTGCATTTCAGAATTTTCAAAAAAACTAAACAATTGAAAAGAATATATCAGCATGGCTGTCACTTTTTCAAGGCACAAAAGAAATAAACCTGCAAGATGTCAAGTGTATGTGTCATCTGTGCAAAAAGCAGAACACGATGTCCAGACTTACTTAGCTTCTGGAGTAGCTGGTCCAACACTATAAGTTTGCCACTAGCCTGAGAGAAATCATAAACAACCACAAAGCTTATTTTCTTACTATATAAAAAATTTATTGGTTTTCTCTTAAGCTTCCAATCAAACAGCAATATCTGGAATCCTGAATTTATGTTGCACAGAATTTCAAAAACTTGGAATGTTACACTCGTGCTACCTCTACTAAGTGTTCACCCTCTTCATATGGTTCAGGCTCTATACCAGCAAAGAGGTAAGGATGGCTACATGCTTTACGTAGCTGTATTACCTGCATTACAGAAGCAGCTTATAAAATCATATACTAATTTTCAGATGAAAAAGAATAAGTTCCAAATAGTTCCAGACAACAGTCAAGTACAAGAAATGGAGAAACACGGATGATACACATAGCCACAAGTAGTACATAGAAAAATTGAAGAAAACAGAACATGAGTACATGATGAACTTTTTAGCGATGTATGATTTAGAAAGTTAAGATGATGCACAAGGAACAATGCTTCTGGTGATCCAACAGGCCGGACGAAATATGGTCTTTTATATGTTCTAGGCATACACAAAAAACCTTAATAGGCTAGAAGTAGGCTTACAATATTCTGCAAGGATTGCTGGTTAGACGTCCCTGAAGACAATGCGAGAAGCTTAGGAAGCTCCTTTCTCAATATTGACATATACACCTTCTTCTGCAATGTCACTAGGGGAGCCATCCTACCAAAAGAAACTATTCTAATTAATTTATGTTTTACTACCTATTACGAAAATTCCATGCAGTTGATGGTATATTTATGATTTACCAGTCTAAATATAGTTTGACCGAATTAGAAAGAATATGGGAGGATGTTAATAAGTTATCTAAAAGAGAAACACAACATGAGATTGAGTACAGAAAAAAACCATGGTAAGCAACTTACAAAGTAATTTCAGTAAGAGGTGGCAAAGACAAGGTTCCACTCTCAATAAGCCTAGATTTGGTTCTTCGAAGCATGAACGCCCCCAAAACATATTTTAAGCTTTTGAACTTCTCCTTGACTATGGGTGCACCTTTACCTGCTTAAAAGAGCAAGTAGAATAGTCAAAAGAAGGCCATCTTAAGGAACACGTTATATCATATTGAACATACATAGAAGGATGCATCAGAGCAATACATCCATAGCATCATCTAAACCCAAGAATTAATTAGGTTTCAGAAAATACAATTCAAGAAATAAAGAATATTCACCTTCCTTGAAGGTTGATGAAAACTGATCCAATGTCCCAAAAATTGAAGCCATACAAAAATGCATTAGTGCCCAAAGTTCAGTAAGGTTATTTTGAATAGGTGTTCCAGTCATGAGGAGTCTTCTTGGCATAATATAGTGCTCTCTAAGAACATTATACAAAACCTGTGAAGATTCACCAGTCAGCAAGCTCAATAACACTATGATAAAACCTTTGTAGCTAGGCGTTTATCTCAGATCCTATATTCATATCTGCACTTCTACTTTTGCTTTTTTAACAATTAAAATAATCTTAAACCTACACTGGATGGGTTTTTTAGTCTTTGTGCCTCATCAATAACAACATAATGCCATGGAATTTGGGAAAGAAAGTCCTGATCGATTAACGCTATATCATATGTTGTAAGGAGCACATCAAAAGGTAAGGCCTGGACCTGCAAAATGCAGCAACACAAAAGCATGAATATCCAGGTCCGCAAAAACTTGCTTCTTGTCAACTATCTACCGCTAACTTACATTGGGTGATGATTGCTTTTCCACATTTTCATACATATCCCTTCTCAGAGCACGTCTATGTTGTTTGTCTCCAACATAACGCAAAACCTTCAATTTTGGGGAGAATTTGGTAACCTCAGACATCCATCCGTCTGTCACACTAAGCGGACACAATATCACTGCAAATGACACCGTATATCTTTTAATTCAAGAATGATCAAAACTTGTTATGGTAGAATTAGTAGTACTATTACTTACAGAAGGGTCCGTGTAATCCTCGAAAAAACTTTAAATAACTCAGGAAGGAGATAGCTTGCAACGTCTTTCCAAGGCCCATCTGCCAATAACCATTTAAGGCTGAGTGCAAACACTCGATTATGCTCTATGCTAATGTTCTAGTACTAGTACTCAGCATAACAATGTTTGATGTAACTAAAGAAAATTGATTAAACTTTTCTGGCTTCCAGCCTCCATGTACAAATGCAATTATACCTCGTCTCCTGCAAATACAGATGAAACCAATTAACAACCAATCACAGAATTATTCTCAAGTTAATAATATTTCTACGATGCAAAAAGATATATCAAAAACAGTCAAAATAGTCTGAACTCTGGAACTCGAATTTAACAAACAAACACCGTTACAATTCTCTTGATCCTTAAATGTAATAACAGTCTCACTCTCATGTGACAATGGACAAATACAGTTTATGATAACATATGCAAGTTCAGATTGAAGGGGCCTTTTATCTTCAAATCTCCTGGTATATTCATTCCAGTTACAATCACCATCCAAAGACCTAAACCTAATACAAATTGCACTGAAATACAACACTAATTTACTATGAACTCAATCCAAAGCAAATATACACTTCAAATAAGAACAAATTACAGCATAAAACTTCAATTAGCCAGCACATCAAGCGATTACCGAGAATAACGTTGGCACCGATGAGGTATCGTCGTATAAGCCATGAGAGTCCTTCGATTTGGTGAGGCTTAAGCGTCGCCGTTACACCGAAATCGGAACAGTTGACCTCAGCCTCGGCGGCGTGGCGTTCGTCTCCGTCGAATACATACTTCGCGGCGGCGATTAACCTCCGTTCGTAGTTCATTTTCCGACGGTGTGCTGAATACGCTACTGAGTTTGAATTCGAATTTGGTGAAAATATATCCCCTTTTGAACGAAAATTGTAGCTCTATGGCGGCAGTTTCTTATGACACGTGGTGCGTCACAGGTGTGTTTATAGTTACGGTTGAATTGTTGAACCACACTCATTTTTATTCGAGTAAGAAACGTTAACCTTGACTTGTACGTATTTAAATTCGTGTAACTCGATCACAACTCCCAGTTATTTATACACGTTAAGTGGGTGGGTAAGTTGACATGTAAAATCATATCATAAAGTGTTAATGGATTCGCGGGTGCTAAAAATGGGCTAAA
The DNA here is from genome assembly GCA_024085815.1 of Flaveria linearis. Classification (NCBI taxonomy): domain Eukaryota; kingdom Viridiplantae; phylum Streptophyta; class Magnoliopsida; order Asterales; family Asteraceae; genus Flaveria; species Flaveria linearis. The sequence goes on from CM044014.1 coordinate 6,217,039, forward strand.
CGAGTTAAACACGGTCACAAACCACCTGAGCGCTACATGTGTGGTATATACCAACCTAAAATCTGTTTTCTTTTTATATCAAGTTTGTTTTATGCTTCGAGTCGTGTTGTAGTTTGCTGCAGTGAGACCACTGACATCCATTCTGTTTCTTACGTTTTTTTACGTGTGGCACATCAATGACACGTTAACTTTTCCCATTTCTTTAACTTTTCTTATGTTGTCGTTCTAGCTTTTCCTCGTATCCTCTTTTCTTCAAAAAAGAAAAGTTTCAAAAGTTTGTGCTATATTTACCGGGTCGGGAGCAAAGAGGAGCGCGATGTTCCCAACCGACCCGTTTTTCCCGTGCATTCACCACACTAGAGGTGCAACCCACCCGTTATAAGGATTCGGTCTAATACCCGACCCGAACTAGAAACCTTCAATTGGACATCATAAACCCTAATCATCCGTCCCGTTTCTCTGTTTGAAATTGAATCAAAATCTACACAGAGAAAGAAGCTTCGACAATGGCGGGCTTCTCCTTCAACACAAATCCATCATCCTCATCATCACCATCACCATTCTCATTCGCACCATCATCATCTTCATCTCCATTCTCATTCTCCTCAACCCTAGCTCCTCCTCTTCGCTATTCGGCGCATCGGCCCCCTCTAACCCTACATTCGGAGCACCTTCATCATCCGCTTCTTCATCTCCTTCGTTCGGATTCGCCTTTGCGTCTTCTTCATCTTCCACACCGTCCTCCACCGCTCCCGCTGCTTCATCTCCCTCTTTTGGCTTCGGTGCTTCCTCCGCCGCTGCCACCGGGTCAACTTTCGGGTTCGGGTCATCGTCTCCGGCCACCGGGTCTTCGTTTGGTGGATCTAGCTTGTTCGGGTCCAGTGGTGGTGCTGCTACTACTACTACAACAACAACTACAACTTTATTCGGTTCGAGTTCTACTTTTGGAAGTATTAGCTTATTTGGGGCTTCTTCAGCTTCAGCTTCAAGTTTATCTGCAACTACTAAGGTGAGTTCTCCCTTTACTTCAGGCTTATTTGGATCATCAGCCTCTTCTACTGGAACATCTGCTGTCAATTTTTCTTCAACTACATTTGGGGCTTCTCCATCAGTTGCTTCATCATCATCAACATCATCAATTTTATCGCCTGCTACATCTTTCCCTAGTTTTACTGGTGCATCATCGTCTAGCTCGATTTCTAGTACAACTACAGCTCAAGCTACTGCATCATCCACCCAAGGGGTTTCGTTTCTCAGCTCTTCTTCCAGCTCGAGCTCGTTTACAACTGCATCTGCTTCTTCAACTCCTAGTTTTTCGTTCCCAAGTGCACCATCCTCTGCTCCTTCGTTTTCGTTTTCTACGAGTTCAGCTTTCGGGAATTCTACTGGTAGTGTTGGCAGTAGCGGTTCTGCAGGGTCTACTACCGGTTTGTTTGCTGGTTCATCATCAAGCCCGTCTTCTAGCTTCTCGTTTGCGAATGTAACAGCCTCGTCTGGGCTTCAATTGTCGTCGGGTTTGGCTTCTAGTGTAAAAGCAGCTTCTACGACTGCGACTACTACTGCTACGACTGGTGCTTCTGCTTCTGCTAGTACGACCCCATCGTTCTCTGCTTTTGGTGTAACTTCATCTAGTACTACAGCTTCAACAGCCACTGGATCTTTGCCAAGTTTTGCAAGCCCAGCTACTGCTGCTGCTGCTTCTACTGGAACATCAAGTTCCTTTTTGGGATTTCAAACATCCTCTAAAAGTGTAGGTACTCTTACACCAGCGACGCAACCACAATCCACAGCTGCATCGTCTTTATTTGGTGAGTTTGTTGATACCAATGTCAGTGGGATTTCAAGTTCGTGATAGCTTCATTTTACATCTATCTGTGGATTGTTGCATGTAATTTCATATGACAACCGTTTGTGAGGTCCTGAATTTGTTGCATGATTAGTGAGGTTGCGAATGATGATTCAAGGAGCTTTCAGACATTTAAACTCTTAATTTGATAGAAATAAGGTTTATGATCCTGTATTGTTATTAATCTTATATTGTTTCAAAGCCAGAGGTACTGATGTGTGGTGCAGAATGAAAACATGTTAGACTTATTATAGCAAGTGACACATGCTTTAGAGGAATGCAGTTTATTTTGTGAATAATGTTCTACCATCACAATCTCTGGAATTTTGATTAAACTTTTACGGCATTCACATTTAACGCCTATTTTTTTGTCAAAAATGTATTTGCAGGTATCTCTTCTTCCTTGACAACCACTTCAACTGTTACAACCACTACTGCTCAAACGTCATCTGCACTTGTTGTAGCTTCCAGTAGTGGGTCAGTCATAAGTTTTATCTCAGATTGTTCTTTTAGTTTTTTGAATATTGAGTTACATCTGTACCATGAGGTATGATCTAGAAAATTGTACTGATGAAGTTTTTTTTTTTTTTTCGTATCCATCATTCCATCCTGAAGATATAAGAAAACAGGCTCTAACTTTATGCATACCGGATAATATATAATATCTAAAAACATTCTCGTTATTCGTTAAGCTATGCTGGCATTACATGATTATCACTTATATAATCAGTATTACATCTTATTGTTTCCAAGATTCTTCTGTTGTACATCATTTCTGATATGATGCTCCTTGCGATTTTGCCACTAGGACAACTACGAGTGTCAGCACGGCTGTAGCCTCTACTCCTAAGTTACCATCTGAAATTACTGGAAAAACTGTTGAGGAGGTATCCATACAAAGTTCTTATTTTTTCTCTGCATGCTATTGCAATTTTTTTCAAAAATTACCCTCATATTTGTCTTATTGACTGGTAACTGGTTATGGCGTTATGCTATGACTTCATTTGTGTTTCCTGATTACACAGACGACGTAGCAACTTCGGGTCTTATCTTGTTATTATGATCTGATTTGTTTGTTGTTATTTTTCTTTAAAGATCATCAAAGAGTGGAATGTGGAGCTCCAAGAACGAACTAGCAAGTTCAGGAAGCAAGCTAATGCAATAGCTGAGTGGGACAGGAGAATCTTGCAGAACCGGGATGTTCTTCTTAAACTTGAAGTGAGTCATATCCACTTTGTCTGAAGAAGTAATATTAGCTTAACTTTTGAACCAGTCATCTGACCCCCTAATCCCCTATGAACCAAAGAGACATGGTTTTGATTCGGATGATACCAAGTATCAACCTTAACCTTCTTTTTTATTAAACTAATCAACTTTAGCAGTTCCTTCACATGTATAATTGAAGACAACTATTTCCTTTCTTGCTGCCTCTTGTATATTTTAAACCGCTTTTTGACAGGCTGAAGTTGCAAAAGTTGTTGATACCCAATCAAACCTTGAGAGACAGCTGGAGCTTATTGAAACTCATCAACAAGAGGTATTTCATCAAGATTTTGTTTTTTTCATGCACCCATTTTTTTAATCATTGAACTGCATGCTTTGAATTTTAGTTGGTTTCTCTTTATTGCTTATCTTCTAATTTAAGAACAACACGCCTTGCCTATGGAGTTAAGTACTTAAGTAGTTAACTAGAAAAAACATGAAAAATAAATCTGAGTGCAAATTGTAAGCATGTGTTGAAATACAAAGACGTTGCGAGTCGAAGGGATTAGGATCATTAGAAAATGGATTTCCATTTGAGGAGGCTTGATCTTTTTTAATTAAGCTTGAGTTAATAATAGAAATTTAAGAACATAGAGTTTTAAACTACAAGTCTGGCTTGTTTTAGCTTAATCCAAATGGTTTATGCTTATCTTAAAACCAGAGGTGTTTTATAGGGATCTTAGTTTTCCATGCAATCATTATCTAAAGGTTAATTGCCATTGTAGTCTTTATTAAGGCTATTGTGGAAGACACGTAGGAATAAGCATTGTGGTCAGCATATCATTGAGCCCCCACGAAGCGTTTGCTACGTTAATAAAATGACCAAATAAATAATAAGCATTGAGCTATCGTTTTATAATAAAGTAGGTAATTCTGCTGCTTTCATAATTACCTAACTGTATAAATAGGCTTTGGAGAGGTTAATTGTAGTTTTTATATATTTTGATTTTAATTATAGGTTTAAATTAGGCATTTTATCTAGCTATTTAAGAATCATGATACGAACGTGGTTGCTGTCACTTGACACATTTCTTAGGTTGACAAATCTTTACAAAGTGTGGAAGAAGAAGCTGAGCGAATTTACAAAGACGAGCATGGTCTACTTCTTGATGATGAAGCAGCTTCAACCAGAGATGCAATGTGAGCTGCTAGAAAGCACATAATTTTTAGAACTGATAAAATTTATTACAGTTGGAACAAAAGGAGTTAATAGCTCAATTATTTATATTTTTATTACTGAATATAAACTACAACCATTGTTTTTACATAGTTTATGAGTGTGGCTGTGTGGGACGTACTTAATAGTGGAATTTGTTTGAAATTTCATTTTTAACACCGTCCTACTAGTGCATGTATTTTTCATGAAATCGATAGGCGTGAACTGGCAATTGAATTCCTATTTTTCACCTTTTTCTTATCAAATTTCAGGTATGAGCAGGCGGAATTCATTGAGAGAGAAATGGAACAGATGTCAGAACAAATAAAAAATGTTATTCAGACTCTTAATGCCAATCAGGTGATCGTGTGTTTAGATTTTAATTTTGCTTGTTCCCTCCCTTCCTCTCTCAAAACAAAATATTGAAGTTACAAATCTCTTTGACATTATGACCCAAAAAAAGATCGTTGTTTAATAGATGAAAGTTTTTTTTTTTATTTACTTTGATTATAAATTAAACATCTAATATACCTTTTCAGATAATAACAAAGTGGCACTGAAGATTGTTTCATATGGGTTGATGTTAATAATTCATATTTGTGTCCCATTTAGGGTGGAGAACTTGAAGTAACTGATGGTATGACCCCACTGGATGTTGTTGTACGGATCCTTAACAATCAACTAAGTTCGCTAATGTGGATTGATGAAAAGGTTAGGCTGTTTCTTCCATATTCGTCTTTCTTTTATTAATAAGTTTCTGATACTTTTATTTCATTGCTATTCACTATATTTTGGTTAATTTTGTGTACTACACCCTTTAGTTTTATAAAGAATATCAACCCATTTAACAAAATCTAGTTGGTCGGAATTGTTCAATGTAAAACCTTGTCTTAAAAAATAAATAGATTGGTTTTACATTTGGTGTATTCATATGTTTACAACCTTGAAAATTTGTTTTCTTTGAAAGTGTTGGTGGGTCAACTCGAGCCGGCTGCCTGCTTGTTTCAACCGAACACGTAGAGGTGGCAGAATGGATGGTTAGGGTTAACATGTCAGAATGCATGCTTGTTTAATTTATTTCACGTTTTAATGAAAATTAACTACAAAAGTTGTGCATAATAATCTAAAAATTGAACAAAGTAATCAAGAAGTTTCATGCAGAGAATACTCTATAGGCAACTTTTGACCATTTTTTGTTTTCTTTTAAACTATTTTTCTAAAAATTCACTCCATTTAAAATATAAAGCAAATCCCTTGACTCTCAATTGGCATAAATTCCCACCTCTAGTTCTCATTTTGTTCTAGTTCATCTTTCTTTTCAAGAGTCTCAACCATATGTAGGAATGTGGCTGTGTCATAATTGCAAAATATACTACTTTCATTAGCATTAATCTTGTCACCATTTCAATCAGGCTGAAGAATTTTCTTCACGGATTCAAAAACTAGCCAAGCAAGGTTCTGCTGCTGATCGGGAGCTGGTGGCCCCTAAGTTTTGGCTGTCTCGATAAGTGTAAACCCTTTGTCGTGTTAAATTCCGGAGTTACTTTTAAGCCGGGACATCAAATAGATTTGATAGAGAATGCAGGCGGTGAAACCACTTTGCTAGACCAAGCATCAAGGTTGAGTGTTCGCATCATATTTTTTCTTAACTTGGAAATTTGAATATGTAAAACGATAATCGGTTTAGCTGGACTTCATGGTTTGCGATAAATGACGTTTCAGTTCCGTACAGTACAAATTTCGGTTTAAACTTTTGGCTCATCCGTTTTCATGGTTGATTCCTTGTTATATTTTGATGGTAGATAATTGTTGTTGCTCAACATTGTACGCTTAACATGAATTTGGTGTCGTACTTTCTGTCTGTCTACATTTGGTATATTTCTAATTTAACGTATTTTATGCGTACTTTTGGTTAAAATATTTGCATTTCAAAGGGACACTAAATTATGTTCTAGTTTAACATTCGTTCAAAATTGCTAAATTTAGAACAAGTTTTAAATAGATATGATACAAGTAATTACCAAACGCATCAAAGTTGCAACTTTGTTGTTAATTCTGTCATATGGTTGGTTGTAAAATCGTTTCATATCTGATCTTTACCTAAATGTGTGATGCTAGATTGTTAAATTTACATGTTAAGGGTTCAAGTACATCTTTCACTATTCTATTTATTTTAAAATTAAATTACCCAATGAAATTAGAAATTCAAAACTAAAAAAAAGTGAATTAGTGATTATTCTATTAGCTAAAATTAGAAACAAAAAATAAAAAAATGTTAATGGATATAATTATATAAATAAGGTTAACCGATATATATGTTTTAAGTAACAAGGTCGAATATCACTAAAATAATATACACCAAACGCAAACAACTGATGTTATATCTAATCATATACCAAGATACTCGTCCTAAATGTTTCATGTTTTTAGTTTACATGTCGAGTTTAGCTTCTTTTGTCATCCCTACAGAGAACTTCAGAACTTTATTTAATAATTGGAAACACTTGAAGTACATTGTTACTTAGTAATTAGTGATATTAGTCTAATAATAATTATGATTATACTAAGTGGTTAAATCGGTCAGTCTGTCACGTTAAGCAGAAACTATTCAACATTTTATTTCTTACACCAAAATATACACCACAAATGTTTTGGAGTGAATAAGAAACAACTTGAAAAAACTAAACAACATGTTACACAACATTTGTGCCCCCAAAGGAAGACCAACAATAGTCATTCCATTCTTCTGGATCCTTAGACTTCTCCTTCATGGACCACAGGCCGAAATCCAAAGCCGGAGCTTGCTTTAGTTCAAGACTCATAGTCGTATGATCATTGAATCGATGCAACACTTCCGTGTCATGTGATGTGTGCATTGCATTATCCCTAACCGGTTCATGAGAACTATTGTGATCCAAGAAGTGTCCGGAAACAGAAGTTTCTCGGTTTGCAACAATTAATTCATAAAGCGCGGCGCTGCATCTGGAAGACAAGTCACTTGATGATATCCAGGGTTCGCTTTTTGGAGATGACAGAAGAGAGAGAGCACACACGGGCTTTGATCGTGACTCTGACTGCGATTGTGGTATTGCTGATAATGACACGTGTCGTCGCTTCATCATGGAATTATTTTCTTTTGACAAAACATTTGTAAAGTCTGATCATATATTTTTAAATGAGACATATTTAATTTAAAGACGAGGTTATGTAAAGGTATTGATGATTTATCTTTGAAAATAATAACAGATTTTACATTTACAACTTATAATATATTTATGATATTGTTTATTTAAAAAAGAATAGTTAGAGAAAGTACCATTGGGAAAGTTTCCCTTCCTTCTTCGTAGATTATGTCCTTCTAATCGTCTTCTGCAACTCCTTTTGGCTTCATCAAACTCCATGACGTCATGAAACCTGTACACATACGTCATATATATATACAGTTACATACAGTTTTAATAGCAGACAGTCAAATTTTATCCTGATTTAACTTCGTCTCATGTTTATTTCATGTTAGGCTTACATGGTGTTTAATTTTATCTAGTCAATGAGTTCCTATTTTTCTATATTCTTTATCAGGTATAAAAATATGTATACACATAATTATGAGTGTGGATTTACATATATTCATATACATATATGGACATATAAATGTGTTTATATTAGTTTATACGAACCTTAACAGTTTAACGTACTCCCTTGCACACGATCTATGCTGATCAACAAGCAAAAATAAAATTTGTTTCCACATAATTAACACTCCTAAAACATTGTTTAATATTTCTGTATATCTTTTATGTTTCAAGATTTAATCCAAACATATTAATGCAATATAATATTTAATTAACACTAGAGTTGGTAGTCTAGTACCGATAAAAACTAAAACCTTTTTAAAATGAAATAGAGTTTAAATTCTGTATATTGAAATATAACAAAAGCTTGTGTAATTCATAAGCAGAGGTAGATGAACGTTGGTATCTCTATGAAAAAAATATACTATATAATACTCAAATCACTCTATTTTCTGAATAGATTAATCTTGATAAAAAAAACAATAAGATTTAGTTTAAGATAATTATACAATTTTATTTACTTGATTATGTTTATCGGTTTTATTAGATAGGTTACTTAGTTTTCAAGAATTGTTTAGTTATAAATAAAATCATTAACTTCTTTGTATTTTTAAGAGCTTAATCGATACATTAATAAAAAGTCGTGAAAATGTTTTCCACATAATAATCGAGTTTTGTTCCGGTTTTGAGTTAATTATTTAGTGTGAGATTTCTAGTTGTGTTTCAACCGACATGATTTAGTGTATAAAAAAATATAATGTACTATTTTAACCGTCTAAACGTAAAAAAAAAAAAAATAAACGGTTTTAAACCTGCTACACTGTTGACAAAACCGCTGTTGCATCCCCAACACCACCACCACCGGAGCCTTCGAATGGTTTTCACACACCTTATGCCTCCGGTAGTACTCTTTGGCCCCACCAAGTGCCACGTTGCACCCCTCCACCTGGCACCTCGTCAATGACGCCACCCTCGCCGCCGTATAACTGCTGCTTCTTGCGGTGGTCAACGATGACGGCTCCGCCGTCGCACGACGGTCAAGCACGACGGCGCCGTCGCAGTAGTGTCGTCTCCCCAGCTTCAAACACATCATGTGTGGGTCCGGCATCCGGTGGCGGATTACTCCGGCTTCGGTGGTGGTGGTGGGGGTGGGGGTGGAGAGTAGCGCGTGGAGTACACGCGCATCCGGCACGGTGGTGGTGGTGGTGGTGGTGGTGGTATAATTATAACGTGCAAGTGTTGGAGTGAGGGTGGTACTAATGTCGTAAATATCCCCTGCATTGTTTGTGAAGTTACTATTGTGTCCCCTGACGTCATCACCACCACCACCACCACCGGCGACTGCAACGCCGTCGCCGCCGCTGACGGCTGTCGTCCACCCAGTTTCCATGTGTGTACGAACGGATGCTTGAAGAGGAAAGAAGAGTACGTTCGTAAGGTTTTTACTTTTTAGTTACAAAGATGTGGGGTGGTTGTGTTATATAAAAGGAAACATCTGCTTTTTTCGGTTTTCGGTATTTAGATGTGTAAAATGGTTTCTCAGTTTTTTACTCTGCCCACAACACACATTCAACAATATAAAGGGTGATAATCTTCAACGTGATGCTTACGTGTGACACTTTTTTTTTTTATCGTTCGTGACATTGCCCACAACACGTAACCTAAACTATAATTTATAGTCTTAATGGTATTAAATGCCTGATTAATAATGTACAAATCACCACGTAAAATAATATATATTGCCAATAATGATGATTTGAGTTTGAGATTTTTTAGATCTCGGGCTCAAACTTAACACAACGGAGTTTTCTCACAGCGGTGGTTTCCTCCTTGGTTGTGTTTCCAGGTGACTCAAACCTGAAATATAAAAATCAATACGGAGTGAGGACAGTTGACATCTCGTTTCAAATCTCTAGAAAAGTCACTAAGGAACTGTTTGATAATATCTGAATGATTAAGTGCTGAACCAATAAGAGGTCTGAACCATTAAGTGCTGAATCATTAAAAGGTCTGAATCATTAAGAGCTAGTATATTGCTTAAATATTCAAAGGCAAATGTCTGACCAATTCAGATAAGAGGTCTTAACCATTCAGCATTAGAACTCTTAATCATTCAGCATTAGTATAATGTTTAACCATTCAGAGAAAAATATCTTAACCATTCAGACATTTGCTCGTGAAACAAACAGTATAAACCATTAAATACTGAACAATTAAAAGACCGATTAAGACCCTGTCAACAGCCCCTAAGGTATTAATCACTTGTAAACGCAAAAGTTAAAAAGAATATAAAAGGGAAGCAAGATTGGAGAGAGAGTGTGTGTGGTTGAGGAATGGGTGGCTGGGGGCGTAACCGCGTAAGTGCCTAAGTGGTGAGTGCTGAAAAAGAAAAGGCTGCAAAGATGCACATGCATGCACTTGTGTTTGAGAAAGATGGGCAATTATTTTACATTCTTTTCCTATATTCATTCTCCTTAATTTATTTATAAATCATAGATTCTTTTGGAACGGCAAAGCAAATTTTATAAAATATACTGGGCTAAAGAAACAAATAAAACCAAAAAAACAACAACTTACAACAGATAACACTAAAACAAGGGAGGACTCTTCCCGATTACAACTACCATATAGACGAGAACGTCCATAAAGACCACTCTAAGGTTATACCTTTCATTCTAGCGTTGAACGACAAAGAGTTTAATACTTTTACCTCATTCACAATCCTTGAAGCACTAGTGCTCTTATGATTAAAGACCGCGTCATTCCTTGACCTCTATATACACCAACAATTAATTTGAATAATAGCATTAATAATTTTTTTTCTATTTTCATCCCTTGAAATTGTATTATACGATCCTATCAAGTCTCTAAAGGAGAAGACAAATATAGGAGGAATCTTACACCATGTTGATTGCATTGAAGGATCATACCCTTGATGCCTTTAATCGAGAAGGAATTACCATTAGAGTGCCCCCGATACCATTAGAGGCCCATAACTCCATATCTATCTTAAAAAAATTACTTTGAGACCCGAGGCTAGATAAAAACCATGCAGAATTCTGCATAAATTGATGATGTTAAGCTAATGAGAATGTTTGTAACAAATTATAAAGAAACAGAAAGATAATCTAATGTTATCCTAGTTGGTATGCACGTATTGTTGTTGTTTTTGATGTTATTGAATATAACTTAAAAGCTTCATCTTGATTTAATTTTAGGAATTCAACCCAACTGTTAGACGGTTGATTCATATTACATTGTGTGTCTGTGTTAATAACAGTGATTATTTTGTTGTTGTGAGTGTCAGTCGTTCTTGATGTTTGCTGGCCTTAAAGGGTGGTTGATGTGCCGCTTGAACGCGGATATTATTTTTCAGCATACCAAAGATTTGACGCAATAGCCATAAAGGGATTGTCGTCTACATGGGTAGCCCTGAGCGGGGGCGGAGTGGGCGACCGTGCAAGGCGATCTCCTCAGTGGCCTGAAATTATTAATTTGTCTATATTGTATATATATATGTGTGTGTATTTGAAAAATATTACAAACAAACTTAATAAAAATTCAATTATTTTAGGATGTTAAACCTTATCTTAGAGACTGTTAATATTTTAAATAGTTTAGTCTAATATCATTTAACTAATTTAATATAATAATATCTAAATTAAAGAAAAAAACTCATTCAAGATTTCAGGAGTAGTAGTGAATTATGAAAACTTGATCGAAAACTTTACATACAAAAATGCTATGAGAGCCGTAAATTAGACCAGTTTGCTACTGTCACACCCCAACCTTGACGGCGGAATCGTCGAGGCGTGAGAGTTACGATTGTTCACAGCCACATAACGCTATTATTAGTTCCAAATATATTAATCAAGATTCAATTGTAACAATACAGGTAATTGTTCAAACAAAGATACATCCAGAATACAAGTATAAAAGTATCCAGATCATTCGTTTATTTCTCTAAGTCCAATCCTAAATGTGATAAGCTTCAAAGAGTAACCTGAAACATGTTAAAATAAAAGGTCAACATAAAAATGTTGGTGAGTATTTCTATACCCCTTTTTCTTATTTTCACACTTTGGGGTGAAACATGTTAACTTATATCATTGCACTTATAAACTTATTCGAGACTTGTAAACTTATGGCAATTTACTTGTGAGTTGTGGTTAGTTGAACTTTTGTGGTTACCATGTTATGGCATTATATGTACAATCATTAACTATTGCTAGCCCAGCGAAGTCATAGATCTATGGGTAAGACAAGCCTACTTGGTTGATTCAAGTACACTTAGCTGATCGTATATACTTTTAACGTTAATAGAATATTAACGTCGTTTGATACTTGTAAAACATTGTCGAGGTGGGCCAATAGCCCACCGGTTAACATCATGTCCGCATGCAGAAGAGACCCGGGTTCGAACCCGGGCTCCCTTAAATCATTTTTTTAATTTTAATTTAATGGAATAATAGTATTTTTTTGTGATTTAATTTATAAAAGAAAGATTAAAAAAATGATTTAAGGGAGCCCGGGTTCGAACCCGGGTCTCTTCTGCATGCGGACATGATGTTAACCGGTGGGCTATTGGCCCGAATCTGATTTAGGTCCATTAGTAATATACATAAATGTTCATTATGAAAAACCCCAAATATCCAAGAACCCTAGAGTCGATTTTGTTTCAATTGGACATCAATTCGATAATGATAAAGAAATCAAACTTAGGGTTTTTGTTCTCTAGATGAAATCGAGTGTATGGATGTGTGTAATTACCATAATGATGATCGAATCAACGAGGCAATGTGAAAGAACAGTCGCGGTTGTATGGAATCCCAAATGTTGATCAAATCTTGATGAAACTCGAATTAACTACATAGAAAGCTTCGAATGGTGCTAAGGGTTGAAAGACCTCTATTAATTTCAGGTTTAGAAGTGTAGAAGGTGGTGTTCGATAGAGCTGCAGGTCGATGATGAAGACGATGATCGAATTGGATGTTTGGATGTGTTTCAGATGCAATTGTAAGTGTAGACTGATTAGTTACATTTATAGCATTGTTTGTGTGTGTTTAATTCGATTATAGTAGTGTGTTTAATGCGATTCAAGTCTGTAAAAGTTGCCGACAATCACGTGGGTGTTAGATCGCACTTTCAGATCGAATTTTTCAAATTGTTGTGGGGTTTGAGTTCGAATCTTGCATGTGAGGGTGTCGGGACGGTTTGATTGGTTTAAAACCGTGTAGAATCGGTGTTTTTTGGCCTCGCCGGAGGCTCGCCGGAGGGTGGCCGGAGCTTGGCCGGATTTACGGGGGCGGTGAGGGCTGTTTGTGTAATTTTTATAATTACACTTTCAGTCCCTGCGGTTTGAATTTATTTATTTTTAGTTTTTAAACTTCTTTTAAAGTTTCAAAAATTGCAATCTTAACCCCCTAGACTTTATTATTACTATTATTATTATTATCCTTATTATTATTATTCTTATTCTTATTATTATTATTACTATTGTTATAATTATTGTTAGTATCTTTATTATTATAATTATTATGATTATTGGAATTTTAATAAAATTTAATTTTTAAATAAATAATAAATAAATCAATAAATAAATAAATAAATGAATAAATGAATAAGTAAATAATTAAATAAATAGATAAATAAATATATAATTATATAAATACAAATAAATTTATACGAGATGTTACAGCTACAATATTTTTATTTTGTTTATTGTTATAACAGTTATCGTCATATTATAAATTTTTTATATACAAGTTATTCGGTTTATATTTTTTATACGTCGTATAATAAGGGTTCATTTGTTGTTTTCGTCCCGAACCTGGAGCATCTCGAGAATTCTCGGGACCGACCTCTAGTCGTCTAGTAATGCCAAAGTATAAATAAACTATTGAGTTAATCTCGGTTTTGGTCCATGTATTTTACAAATTGACTCCACTTGCGTACCAGTGTTTATTTTGTCTCCACTTGAGTATCAACTTTTAAAAAAGTTATATGTTTCATTCCAAATTTTAAACGACGTGAGAATGTGCCTTTAAATCCCACTCATGTGCACCCTACCTGAGGGTATTTCGGTGAATTCGTCATCACCACCGTCATCATCTACATTCACCATCTCCATAATCCCACTGTTCATAATCCAACTTGCTCTCACCAACTCACAACCGAGTCTTAACTCAGTCGAGCAAGACTCGGTCTACAAACTCCTCGTCTCACTCAACTCCAACATCCCATGGCGGATCCTCTTCCCTGACGACCTCTGCTTCTCCGCCCCACACGGCGTTGTCTGCGGCTACGCCACTGCCACCTCCGCCACCAACGACGGAACCCTAACCATCCTCGAACTCAGCTTCGGATCCGTCTCCGACCACAACCCGAACCCGCCCTGCAACCCGAACCCGCCCTGCAACCCGAACTCCACCATACCCGACCCGTCAATCTTCCAATCCTTCCCTCACCTCCGCAAACTCTTCTTCTACAACTGCCTCACCCACCGACCCGTTTCGCTACAAGCCTTTTCCTAACTCGGGTCGGGTCTAGAAGAGCTTGTGTTCATCGAAAACCCGAGTCTTTTCGGGTCGTTGCCGGAGTCTTTCACCCAGATTACGAGCTTACGGAGGCTGGTGACACCATAAGTAACGTCTCCGGTGAAATCTTCAGCGGGTTTGGTTTGTTGACGAATCTTGAAGAGGTTACACTCTTCCGGAGTAGACTAGCCGGAATCTTACCGGAAAATGTGTCGGAGCTCAAGAAACTCAAGATTCTTGATCTTGCTAGGAATCTTTTTAAAGGGAATATTCTGCAGGTAGAACAACTTATAGATTGACCGAAATACCCTCAGATGGGGTGCACGTTAGTGAGATTTAACGACACATTCTCACGTCGCTCGAAATTTGGATTGAAACATACAACTTTTTTAAAAGTTGGCACTAAAGTTAAGACAAAATAAACGTTGATACTTAAATGAAATCAATTTGTAAAATACGAGAATCAAAACCGAAATTAACTCTATACAATTTTATCCACGTGTTCATTTGTTTGTGTTTATTTTATCCACGAGCAATAGATTAATATGTATCCGTACACGTGTGAAAGTAGGTTTATGTGAAGATAATGAAGCCAGTTTGCATGATTGTGACCACTCATGAACGAGTGCCCCCGCTTCAGAAATGCCACTTGATATGCTTCACATGCAACCTCTTTAAACAATATATCATCTCACTATATTATTATCATCTATAAATAAAATGACATTCTACAAGATGGTGTCCGTACTCTCATTTGTTAGTTTCACCAATAATATAGTTATATATACATGTCAAACAGGGTCTTATTCTCTCTTGAAATACAGCCTAAAATGCAACGTTGTAAAAATCACTAAATGCTAATCAGGTGATGGGTTACCGACTAGCGATTAATCGGGATTATTAGGAATTTTATAACTAATTTTCAGTTTTATATGTATACCTCATTTTTATATGGAATTTCTATAAAAATGTTCAGATTTATATATATACAAACACATTTGATCAAAATTTACACGCATTTGGCAAAAAATTTAAGGTTTGACCGTAATTTCAAACATTTGGCCGAAATTTGACCAAAATATGACCGGGATTTGGCCGGAACCTAGCCACCGATTATTGTCCGATTTGGACCGATTTGGACCGACTCAGTCCAATTTTGTCACACTATGATTACCGATTTTATCCACCGATTACATGAAATCGTCAAGGTAACCGACCGAATAGCGATTAGTCACCGATTAATCGGCCGACTAGGCCGGTTATTATAACACTGCTAAAAGGTAATTATATGATATTGATTAATAGTACGAGATTTAAAAATAATCAAAACTCTTTCTACAACTCTTGTTGAAACATCATGCCATTATAAATATCTTAAACAACAACACACAAGAATTAGTGCATAGGATGTTACACATGTACTTATAGGTATACAATAATACATATTATACGTTTTAGATTTTATCAAAGCACGAGTAAACCCGTTGGTTATGTTCTTGTGTTTAGTGTTTGACGGTGTTTGATAATTTGATGTTTCTTAGATCGTAGATGCGTAAATTACATACAAAACGAGTATCAATTAAGTACTATATGACAAACAAATATATACTGGTATCATGTATCAAAACTGTTTAGCGATATCTCTGTTCATCGTGTGTGTATATATGTTCTATGGTGTATCTAGTTTGTGGTTTTATTCTATACAATCTACATTTTTATTAAAAGGTTTTTCTATCTTTCACCAATTGATGCGAGAACGACCCTAAAATCAATAAGGAGGTCAATCAAGTAAAGATTGGCAAATTGATTCATATATTATCATTGGATAACACTTGTATTTAAATTAACATAATTAATTTTTTTAAAACTATGCGTAGTGGTTGTTTAGTTAAAATGTTTAAATGTCATGTAGATGAAAAAACGTTTCACTAAAACCTCTTTTAAATCAAATGTAGTGCATAACTAATGTTTGAGGCTCTATTGATACAATAATACATGAAAACTTGTGTTGGCGTCCGTTAAAAGCTTGAAGCCCTATGAGTTTATAGTCCTCTTTAATTATTTTGTAATGATATTTAGAGCATCACTTGTGTTTATGTAATCATGTTTAGAAGCCCTAACGTCCAGCCTAATATTTGGTAGCACAAAAGATTACTTATATATATATATATATATATATATATATAGAGAGAGAGAGAGAGAGAGAGATCTTAAGAAAACCATAATTTTATGTGAAAACTAAAGAAAACCAATGAAATCGGTCACATAACTTATATATTTTTTTATCACTACCCTTTATATTAGTGTCTGTCTATATATAAATAACAGTATGGATCAAATTAAATCGTAGGATGGTTTTACATAAACGTCACATATAGGTTACGTATACGTAGTCATTTTTCATTTGATATAGTGTTACGTATACGTAAGATTCTTCATTCTCGTATTTATGGCAACATATATGTAACAAATACTTAAATACTCTTTTAACAATTAAAATAACATAAAATTTATGAATTATAGCCATTGGTTTTCGTTGTTTTCTTTGATTTTAAAATAATAATTGGTTTTCTCAAGAAGAATCCCCTATATATATTATACAAAAATATCCGTCTCTCATTTCCGTTGCCTAGTTACATGATTTCCTATATGATAATATTAATTGATATCCAGTTTTTAATTCTTTGTATTATATAGTTTATATAATCTGTATGAAAACTAAAAAAATGGAAATAAGCTTAAAAGATCTTCACATTTTCTTCTAATTATATTTTAAATTATTAATAATTTTTTAAACGACGTTTAAATAGTGTGATTCACAACTAGAAACACCATAAAAACAAAACCTATAATGATAAAAAAACTCTCTTAAATTTGGTTTAAACCTAAACTTAATATTTTTAAATCATTACCTTCATTTCATTATACCAAAAGTCACATGTATTAAATTATTTATAACAAAGGAACAATAACAGAATTTGTATGTGTGGATGGGAAAGAATTGGAGCTTATCTCTTAACTTTACCCACAAAGGGGATCCCATGTTGTGGGGGTTTAGGTGGTCACCCCTATACATTCACCTATGGCCTACTCATTAAGTGTTTTTACCTACACGTTCACCACTTGTTTCAATAGTGCATATTTGCGAAGATATTTATATTAATTTTTATAAGTTTCAATATTACACTTGTTTCAAAATAATCTACTTATCTTTACATAGTGACTTATTCTACTTAAAGTATCTTATAAATAAGTTGAAAACAAATTCTTTTAATCATGGTTCATTAAGTTATTCTACTTATATATTATTCTTAAACTATGTCACATACTTTAGTTTATTAATGTTGTACTTTTAGTGTTTTTATACGTAACATCTACAAACATTATTATTTGACTAAAATGTTTAGTACATTAAGACAAATAAATAGATATGTTACTCATTGTTAAATGTATTTTTCTAGTAACCACATGTAGAATTTTCCAGTGTTTTGGAGACCGGGTCGGACCGGGGATCGGTCCGGTGGCCGGTCCGGTCTGATATGGATCGTTTTTTAGTGGTCGAACCGGCCGGTTCGTCTCGAACCGCTGGTCGGACCGGGAAACCGGACCGGTTTTGTGTTTTTTTATTTATTTTTTATTTTTTATTTTAATGGGTAAAAACGGGGTGTTAAACCATAAATTAATACATTGGATATACAAATATAGTTAAATTTTATATAAAACTATAAAAATACATATATAAAACATATATAAATTATTTATATTTAATTACATATATAAATATAGTTAAATCCGGTCCGATCGGTACGACCACCAAACCAGTAAGACGTCCAGTTCGACGTCCGATCCGGTTCTGAAAACATTAGAATTTTCTATTATAGCATCAATACATCCTGGAACCAAAAACTGAAACTCACAATCTTTTAGTTATAGAGTATGTTACGTGCTACCAACACATTTTCATAAAACTATTATACAAGTATTTAGATTAGTAAATACAGATTCCAAGTCACTAATATTTCCATCACACAATAAACCCACAGCCAAAACCAAAATTATAGATACACATCTTGTATGTATAGATTGTTTCTTTTAATGAAACATACAAGACCTCAAAGTAAAGAAACACCTTTTCAGAACAGTGAAGGGACCATTTTTGCAATTACTTTTTGCCTTTTTTTAAAGGATTCTACTATACTTTCCTAAAATCTCTCATAGGACACGTGTACTCATTTATGGTTATCTAGTTTTAGTGAATGTGAAGCTAGCCCATTTGATACAGTTTTTGTCTTTTATAGAGGAGATTCTGGATTTAAACTCAGATTTGATGTAACTTGATGTAGTTTAGGAATAGAAGTAAGATAGATTTGTCGTTAAAAAAAGATAATCAATCACGTGGACCTTGATCAGTGCATAGATTTCGAATGACCTGCGTGATAACTAAATACGTGTCCTTCTAATAATTGATGGGGTGCAGATGATAGATTCGGTTTAACCGACAATCAACTGATTTAAAATCGTTGGGTATAAACATAATATATTGAACTTTTAATTTTTTTTACTTAATTTGATCAATCAAGTCCCCATCTAGACATTGTTTTCAGGACCGGATCGAACGTCGAACCGGACGTCTTACTGTTTTGGCAGTCGGACCGGTCGGACCGTTTGGACTGGATTTAACTATATTTTAATTATATTTATATATGTAATTAAATATAAGTAATTTATATATGATTTATACATATATTTTATAGTCATATATAAAACTTAACTATATTTGTATATCCGACGTACTAATTTATGGTTTAACACCCCGTTTTTACCCACTAAAATAAAAAAATAAAAAAATAAAAAAAATTGAAAACCGGTCGGAACCAGCACGGTTCGCCGGTCCAACCGCTGGTTCGGGTACGACCGGCCGGTTCAACCTACCAAAAACGAACCACCCCTGACCGGACCGGACCAGGCCCCGATTCGCGGTCGAACCGGCCGGTCCAATCCGGTCTCAACAACAATGCATCTAGAATGTATTATTGAGTTTTATAACGTTTTTAATTTTTTGCGGCTCTTTAAACATATAATCACTAATAACTTTATATATATATATATATTTCTAAGGAATCAAGAATACAGAGGTACGAGCCTATAGAACAGATCCTGTTCAAGTAAGGTCGTGTATATATATATATATATATATATATATATATATATATATATATATATATATATATATATATATATATATATATATATATATATATATATATTAATTTATTGGTCATCACCCGATACTTAAACGACAAAAAAAAGAAGTTTTTGGACCGCTCGAAAATTTGGGTCCTAAGCTTGGAGATGTATTACAAGAAAAATATTTAAAGAAAAAAAAATGAATATATACAAGGTGGAGATTTATATACAAGAGTTTTTTTGGGACGAAGTGTAGGAAATATTTTTTTCCCCATAAATCACACTAATTAATAATTAGGATTCAATGACGGCAAAATCTTAATAATTGTTGTGTAAAATAGGCTTGAAAGACAAAAGAAAAGAGTCACATATTGTTGATCTTTCAGCAGAGGTTAAATTTAGTTTCATTATTATTTTTAATCAAATAACTTTTATATGCTTCACTGTTTTGTTTTTTTAGGAGACTTAAATAGATAATATATTTCATGTAATCTCAGTATAATATCATTGCTGTATTTTTTAAAAAACAATATTTAGGATGATATGTAATCATGCACATAATACCTAAACTTTAATACTAAGCATGTTGGTGAGTGACGACACTCACCATCATTAAGGGCAGGTAAATACTATAATTATATGTATTGCATATGACCTCACTTATGAGTTAAATGTAATGTCTATTCATTTAAAGAATGATAAGTGGACAAACAAAAACGTAAATGGTGTTTAGATGTAAGTTTTAAAAATGCAATGTGTAATAACTTGTATTGTGATGGATGAAAAAAGTTATTACTTTTTTCTCTTTTCCTTTTGGACCTCCTTCAAAAACCAAGACCACACATTTGTCTTTTCATTTCTTCTAGGTCATTTTGGAGGCAATTAGCAATCTTTTTTTTTAATTTCTTGTGGAAATTTTTTTTTCTCTTAATTTCTTTTGGGCACATACTTAAAGTGATGGACAAAAGTTTTATAAAATGGTCAATATTTTTCTTTAGGGTTTTTTTAAGGCAAAGGACAATGATATTTCCTATTCTTTTGGGCCTTGTTTAAGACTTTAAGGTGATGAATATTTTTTCTTGATTTCTCTTGGGCCTTCATTAATGGTAATGCATAAACATTTTTTATATTTGTTTGGAAGGACATATTAAAGCCATAAAGTTTAGGGTCCCTCTCATTTTTTTATAATTTTTTATTACAATACTAGTTTTAATAAACACGTGTATTA
This sequence comes from Flaveria linearis, assembly GCA_024085815.1. Classification (NCBI taxonomy): domain Eukaryota; kingdom Viridiplantae; phylum Streptophyta; class Magnoliopsida; order Asterales; family Asteraceae; genus Flaveria; species Flaveria linearis. The sequence continues at coordinate 6,237,827 of CM044014.1, forward strand.
CACGGGTTTAATAAATAAAATACTAATATAAAAAATTTATGCAATATAAAACGATATTTCAAGGTATGATATGACTGAAATTACGTATAAATACTATAAGTAATAAAACAGTGATATCAACTTTTTAAAATTTTGTTTTAATTTTTTTTTTAAATAAATTTTATTCTAAAACAAACCGCATAAAATTTTTGGTGAGAAAGATTATGGTGCTGCCACGTGTCATCCCAAGTTACTCTTTATTATAGTAGAATCGTAGAAAGATAGTACTTTTGTAATGTTTTTAGACTAGGCACCACCGGAACCGATAGATCCATGAAGACGAGTTGATAGAGTTCGGTACATGTTTAGGTTTAGAAGTAAATTGTAGAGGGTGTGTGCGTTTACCGTTAAAAAGGAGAAGAAAAAGAACCTGGAACACCGAAACTTGATAACATAAAAAAATCTCTTTTGTCCGCCGTTGATTTTAGTAGTTTTCATTTATCAACTAATCTTTTTAATATTTTTCATTCAGCAATTATAACTTTAAACTTAGATCGATATCTTTACCGGATATTCTTAAGTTGGGCTAACTCAATAGATACGAGAAATAGGTAAGTGGAGGAGCCCACAACATAATGAACCATTTAATGCTGACTCAGATTGGGCCCACTAATAATGTCCTCAGAACAACAGTGGGTCAGCGGTCAATTACATTGAAAACGTATCTGGTTATTGACTTAACTTTCGTTTTACGTAGCAATAAGGAAGAAGCGAGATTGTTTCGAGATCTAATTTATACAGTCTTACCTTACACTTTTTGTAAGAAATTGTTTCTCACAACATGATCTCATAATCTCAATGTTATAAATAAGCAATCTTATCAGTTGTTTTAAAGTACACTTTAAATAATTAACCGGAAATAACTTTATTAATATAAAATTAATGTATTCAATTAGTAGTATCTATTATTTTATCATTCTTCCTTCTACTCTAATAAAATAATAAATATAAAGTACACGTGACAACACCATATTTATTCTCATAGTTTTTTTTTTTCACTTTCTCTCCTATAAAATAATTACCTTAATTATAAAAATATTATTTAAGCCTATTTTAGATTAAAAAAGGTTTCTTAATAAATTAATAAAGATATCTTTTGATTAATGTTATACCTAAAGAAACAATTTTTTATAAAATAAATTTCTTTTAGAAAATCAAACTTATTTAAAAATATGAAATTCTAAATTTAGTGTTTTTAAAAAGTAAACTTTTTTATAAATAAAAATAATTAAAATGAGAGTTATAATAAGGATATTTATAAAAATGATAATTTTTTTATTCAACATGTTTGATTTTTATGAAAAAAATTAAAAAGTTGATATCGTTGTTTTATTACTTATAGTTTTTATTTATAAATAATTTAAATCATATCATATTTTAAAATATTATTTTATACTTAAATAAAATTTTATTATATTTAATAATTTATTTATTAAACCTGTATAATACACAGCTTTAATAAAGCTAGTTCTATGATATACACCCAGTTATAATTATTGGACTTTTACGATATGATATAAGTGAAAATATAATTAGAAACACATATAATAAATTATTCGGAAAACAGATATTTTTATAAACCACGTTTATTTTAGGGAACTGTGAGAAATACTTTTGTGATCATAACTAACTCTTCCTTCCATTATCTCACTAGGTCATTTTCTATTTAATTTCCTTAAAATTAAGGAAAAATACTAATTTAAAATATTACATGTATGAAACTAAAAAAATAAAGAGTTAATCTTGGTTTTCATTCATTAGTTTTGTAAATTATCTCCACTTGAATACCAACGTATATTTTGTCTTTATTATTGACCTCAGTTTTGAAAATCGTTTCTATTTTAGTAATTTTAACTAACGGTGTTAACATTATTCAGTTAAGTGATTGTCAAATGATTTAAATACCCCTCATTCAATATTAAAAACTAAATATTAAAATAAGACAAAATTACAAAAAACGTCCTTTAAGTTTATATAAAATTACAGTTATCGTCCTTTATCTTTAAAAAGTACTCTAAACGTCCTTTATGTTAACATTTTGTAACAGATATCGTCCTTTACACTAACTGCCGTTAAGTTTTTTCCGTTAAGTCAAGGGCAATTTGGTCTTTTTGACTCTAAAGGACTATTAATGTATTTTTTCCAAACATAAAGGATGTTTTCTATCACTTTTTTTATCTTTTATTTAATTTATGTATTTTATAAGAATACATATACATATGATTTTTATATAACGAATATATATATATATAATTTAATTATTTTTATCCACATATTATATATAAATATAAATTATATAAATAATAAAATAATAAAACAATGTTTAGAGTTAGATAAAATATATAATTTTATTTATATGCAATAAATATATATTATTGTTTTGATCCATGTATTATATACATATAAATTTATACATAATTTTGTTTTAAAATAAAGATGTTTAGAGTATATTTTAAAGATAAAAAACAATACCTGTAACTTTATATAAACTTAAAGGATGTTTTCTGTAATTTTGTTTTAAAATAAAGATGTTAGATACACCCAAGACACATTCCTCTTGGGGAATTTTAGGCGCACCGTAAAAATTTTGAAAAAAAACCGATTCAAACCGTGACATGGAGGCCAAACCGTGACATATTGAAGGCTAAAGGTCACGGTTTGGCCAAACCGTGACATATTGGGCTTCAGAAAAAGTTCTGCACCTCGGGATTGGGTTAATTATTGGGAGTGAGTTTCTTGTGGTGTATATGTCACGGTTTGGCCAAACCGTGACATATTGGGTATAATTTTAAATTTTTTTAATTTTTTTATAAAAAAATGTAAGATATTTGTTCAATTTGTAACTTATAATATTTTTATAGGATTCAAAATTTCTTTTATTAAAATTTTTAGTATTTTGTACATATATAACAAACAAACTAACACTTAAAAACTAACTTATAAACGTCAAATTTTATTAAGTGTATATGTCACGGTTTGGCCAAACCGTGACATATTGGTATAATTTTTAATTTTTTTAATTTTTTATAATAAAATGTAAGATATTTTATTCAATTTGTAACTTATAATATTTTTATAGGATTCAAAATTTCTTTTATTAAAATTTTTAGTATTACGTACATATTAAAATTACGTACATATATAACTTATAAACGTCAATTTTTATTAAGTGTATATGAATTAATGTATTTTAACTTTAAAGAGGTAACTTTTAGTGTATTTTAATTTTCATGAAATTTGAATTAATGTATTTTAGCTTTCAAGTAATAATTTTAAAGTTAATAATAATAATAATAATAGTATTATTTTGTGTATCCAGAAAATAAAAGGTTACGGTTAATAATAATAATAATAATAATAATAATAATAATAATAACAATAATAATAATAATACAAAAAAAAGCAAGAGGTCACATGAAGGACAAAATGTGACCTTTGAGATATTTTTTGAATCTGTGCACCTGCCCCTCGAGCACCGTGTGTGTAAGAGATCACATGGAGGCCAAACCGTGACCTTTTGATTCAAAAAAATATCTCAAAAGGTCACGGTTTGACCAAACCGTGATCTTTTGATCCGGTTTCTCCCCAAAGTGTCACGGTTTTGCCAAACCGTGACCTTTTAATCCGGTTTCTTTCTAAAAACCCCTGCGATGTCCCAGCAGAACCCTTCCTCTTTTTCTTCTTCTTTAGTTCTACTCCTCTGCAACACTGACCATCAACAACACCACTGTCACCTTTTCCACCACCAATGCCACACTATCACCACCGCAGCACGTGCCATCGACCACCGCAGCACGTGCAATCAACCACCGCAACACATGCCATCGACCACCGCAGCACCTGCCATCGACCACCGCAGCACGTGCCATGGACCACCGCAGCACCTGCCATCGACCACCGCAGCACGTGCCAACGACCACCACAGCACCTGCCATCGACCACCGCAGCATCGACCATCAATCACCACAACAGTAGCCACCACAAAAATAGAAGCTCTCCAGCCCTTCACGCACACCTCCACCCTAATCTGTCCACCATCATCGCAACTACCAGCAACTGACCAAACGCAAAGCCCTAATCGTACATGTACACCTCTGCCCTAATTTCAACACCATTCGTCCACCCCACAATCACCACCACTCCAACATTTCTCTACATCATGTGAAGCCCTATAATGATGATGATGGTGATACTATTGTGCAAATGCGACTGTGGTTCGATGTACTGGTGGTGGTCTTCGTGGTCTTTTTCTTCAAAGTGGCGGTGAAGGTGGTTGTAGGAGGGTGGGGGCAACAGATTAGGTTTCCAGTGGTGATTGTAGATTAGGTTTTCGGTGGTGGTTATGGTTGTTGGTGTTATGATGGAATTGGTGTGGCAGTGGTGATGGGGGAGCAAAGGTGAATACCAAGGGATTGGGGAGGGAATGATATGGGGTGGGACGGTGGCAGTGGAGGTGGTTGCCAAAGGGTAGGGGTGGTGGTGTGCGCTGGCAGTGTTGTGTGGTGCGATGGTATATGGTGGCGGTGGTGTGCGGTATGGTGGTGCGTGCTGGCGGTGGTTTGTGGTGGCGGTGTGTGCGGTGGCGGTGTGTGCGGTGGCGGTGTGTGCGGTGGCGGTGTGTGCGGTGGCGGTGTGTGCGGTGGCGGTGTGTGCGGTGGCGGTGTGTGCGGTGGCGGTGTGTGCGGTGGCGGTGTGTGCGGTGGCGGTGTGTGCGGTGGCGGTGTGTGCGGTGGCGGTGGTGTGCGGTGGCGGTGGTGTGCGGTGGCGGTGGGTGCGGTGGCGGTGGTGTGCGGTGGCGGTGGTGTGCGGTGGCGGTGGTGTGCGGTGGCGGTGGTGTGCGGTGGCGGTGGTGTGCGGTGGCGGTGGTGTGCGGTGGCGGTGGGTGCGGTGGCGGTGGTGTGCGGTGGCGGTGGTGTGCGGTGGCGGTGGTGTGCGGTGGCGGTGGTGTGCGGTGGCGGTGGTGTGCGGTGGCGGTGGTGTGCGGTGGCGGTGGTGTGCGGTGGCGGTGGTGTGCGGTGGCGGTGGTGTGCGGTGGCGGTGGTGTGCGGTGGCGGTGGTGTGCGGTGGCGGTGGTGTGCGGTGGCGGTGGTGTGCGGTGGCGGTGGTGTGCGGTGGCGGTGGTGTGCGGTGGCGGTGGTGTGCGGTGGCGGTGGTGTGCGGTGGCGGTGGTGTGCGGTGGCGGTGGTGTGCGGTGGCGGTGGTGTGCGGTGGCGGTGGTGTGCGGTGGCGGTGGTGTGCGGTGGCGGTGGTGTGCGGTGGCGGTGGTGTGCGGTGGCGGTGGTGTGCGGTGGCGGTGGTGTGCGGTGGCGGTGGTGTGCGGTGGCGGTGGTGTGCGGTGGCGGTGGTGTGCGGTGGCGGTGGTGTGCGGTGGCGGTGGTGTGCGGTGGCGGTGGTGTGCGGTGGCGGTGGTGTGCGGTGGCGGTGGTGTGCGGTGGCGGTGGTGTGCGGTGGCGGTGGTGGCGGTGGCGGTGGTGTGCGGTGGCGGTGGTGTGCGGTGGCGGTGGTGTGCGGTGGCGGTGGTGTGCGGTGGCGGTGGTGTGCGGTGGTGTGTGGTGTGTGGTAGCGATGGTGTGTGATGTTGTGGAGAAGGAAGAAAGAGGGAAAATGAGATAGTGATGTTATTTATAACCCATAGGGTTATTTTGGTCTTTTTTTTTAATCTAACGGAAAATGTTAACACACTTAGTCATAGTGATGGAAATAGAAATGATTTGGAAAACTCAGGCCAATAACAGATACAAAATAAACGTTGACACTCAAGTGAAAATAATTTACAAAACTCAGGGACATAAACCGAGATTAACTCAAAAACAAATAAATAAATAAACAAACAAACACTCGGATTAAATATACATAAGTCCTCTTATTAAAATAAAATAGAGGTATTACAGAGTCACTGACTAATTCAAGTTAGTAGTTAAACTACATCGAGCGTGTCAAGCTCAAGTCTATAAGATATGAACTCTATATTGTATTTATTTTTTCAAGCTTATTATGTAAGTTTAGTATATATTGAGTTAAAGCTAAACTCATACTTGATTTTGTTGAAATAATTCTCAAAAATGTTATTAGAGTGTTTGAGCTTGCTTCATCAACACAATTATGATAGAAATGTATAAGATATTTGAACTCTCAAATCGAGCTTAAACTTTTTTTTCAAGAGCCATTAAGAGGACTCGTCAAACCATTATATATAGCCTAACAGTGTGGACTTAAGCTTGAGTTCACCTCGATATATTCTTTTGTATCAATAACTCAGACTTGCTCATAACCATCGTTTTGATTAATTAACGTGTAAATTTAATTTCGGGGCAAAAGGTGGAATTTGTTTACATCTTAATTTGGTACTATATGACTCATATTTTAAATTTGAATGTGACTTGTTTGAAGTGAGTTGTGTACCAAACAAGAAGCTAAAAATGTCCGTGCAAAGTCCCTCATTTCTACTCAAAGGTTCAATCCAAACATTCCTTCATTTATATTCATGTGTCTGAATCTGTGGATCGTAATGACCATCAACTTGACAAGTCTTATCACTTACAAATGACAAATCAATTTCTAAGTTATATATTCAATTAAAAATTTTAATATTCGAAAGCTAACAATAAATCTTATTTTAGCGACACTACATGGCAAAACGTTACCTTTAACTTCGTCCACTCATGAAATATCCCGCTCTGTAATTTTCTCAAGGGCTTTAAAGTTTAAACCATCATTGTAATGTACACAATTGAGCTTAGGTTCAAGAGCAACATACCAGAGTCTGATTTGATCCTAATACTTAAATTTTAGCTAGGTCCAACGAAACACGATTGAAAACACAATCAGTTGATAAAAATATACGTTGTTATTTCTAGGCTACAAGGCTTTGGTATGTTTTACTTCCTGTTTGAGAATTGATTTCTCACTCTAGCAAAATACTTTGTTCAACATGTATTTTCGGTGATTGTTGTTTGTTGTATAGTTCCTCATGAGTTGATGAAATTGTGTTAAATTATGCGGGGTCTGAGTACGAAATCAATGAGAATTTATGAACCATGGTTCAAGTAAAAGTCAAATGATAGTATGAATGATATTTATAATGAACATAATACATATTCATAACTCATTACTGATCATACGGCATTATTGTTGCATTAATTCGTACCCTCCAACAAGTAGTTTATGATTTTGCCATTGAAACAACTCTATAATCGATATATATCTTATTTTATGATGTTTGTTAAATTCAAAGTCCTGTAAGTTGTAACTGATAAATAAGTGTACAGTGATTGTGTGTTTTAGAAATCTCCTAGTATATATATGTATTTATTATATTTCAATATACTAAGATCTTTAGTAAAGAAATATATTTTTTTAAACCAAAGAGCCATATATGGTGTTAAAATCTGATTTGTACACCCGGTCTTGACAAAAGAGGTTATTGTGAATTTGTCTCCACTTGGATTAACATGATTACAAAAGTAAATATTTATTATTGCATAAGTTATTAACTTAGTATTGGATAGTATTAATTACATAAGGGGTATATTCAAGTTTGTTACACTTATTTTTCTACTTTAATAAAATTATAACAATGATATATATGTGTGTGCGCGTGCGCCCGCGCCCGCGCCCGCGGGCGCGCGGTGTGCGGGGGCGCGGGCGGGCGGGCGCAGGCGGGCGAGCGGGGGCGGGCGGGCGGTGGCAAGGGGGGAGGGGGAGGGGGGGCGGCCGCCCGGGGGGGGGGGGTGGGGGGGGGGGGGGGGGGGGGGGGGCGGGCCGCGCGGGGTGGGGGGGTGTGGGTGGGTGGGTGGGTGGGTGTGGGGTAGGGGGTGGGTGGGTGTGTGTGGGGTGGGTGGGTGGGTGTGTGGGTGGGTGGGTGTGTGGTGTGGGTGTGTGGGTGGGTGGGTGGGTGGGTGTGTGGGGGGGTATGGGGGGGTGGGGGGTGGGTGTGGGGGGGGGGTGTGGGGGTGTGTGTGTTGGGGGGGGGGGGGGGGGTGTGGGTGTGTGTGTGGGTGTGTGTGGGTGTGGTGTGGGTGTGTGGGGGTGTGTGTGGGTTGTGTGGGTGTGGTGTGGGTGTGTGTGGGTGTGGGTGGGTGTGTGTGGTGGTGTGTTGGGTGGTGTGGGTGTGTGGTGTGTGGGTGTGGTGGGGTGGGTGTGGTGTGTGTGGGTGTGGGTGTGGGTGTGGGTGTGGGTGGGGGGGTGTGGGTGGGGGGGTGTGTGTGTGGGTGGTGGGGGTGGGTGGGTGTGTGTGTGGGGGTGGGTGTGGGTGTGTGTGGATGGGTGTGTGGTGGGTGTGGGTGTGTGTTGGATGGGTGGGGGGTGGGGGGGTGTGGGGGGGGGGGGTGGGGGTGGGTGGTTGGGTGTGGGGGTGGGTGGTTGGGTGTGGGGGTGGGCGGGCGGGGGGTGGGGGGTGCGTGTGGGGGGTGAGTGTGTGGGTGCGTGGGGGGGGTGGGGGGGGGGGTGCGTGGGGGCGGGCGTGCGGGGGGGGGGCGTGCGGGGGGCGGGCGGGCGGGCGGGCGCAGCTTGCCGCGGCGTGCGTGCGTGCGTGTGGGTGGGGGGGTGTGTGGGGCGTGTGCGTGGGTGCGGGTGCGTGGGCGCGCGCGTGCGTGGCGCGCGCGTGCGGGTTCGCGCGCGTGCGTGGGGGGCGCGGTGCGGGGGGGCGCGCGTGCGGGGGGGCGCGCGCTTGCGCCGGCGCGCGCGTGCAGTGGTGTACGTGTGTCAGCATCACATTTTTTTTTTTCATAAAATTTTTAGCTTATCTCTTCTATTAAATATATACTTTAATTACTAATAATTAACTTTTTTTAAAAAATATATCTTTTTAATAAATTAAGAAAGTGATCTTTTATTAAGTTATTAAAAAAACTTTATAAAAATAAAATTTCTTTCCAAAACATCAAACTTTTAAAATGTGAAATATTTTAAATTTGTGTTTTTTTAAAAATAATTTTTTATAAACAACAAATAATTAAAATGGTAGTTGTAATAAAAAAAATTAAAGTTGCATTTTCAATACAGTGTGTTTTGAAACAAAATGTTTAATTTTTGGATAAAAAGTTTAAAAAGTTGATATTATTGTTTTATTACTTATAATTATTATCTATAATGAAATTTCAATCCTATAATATATGTATGTAAAGAAGATCTTATATTCAACTATTCAAGCATGCATTTAAAAGAAAATTGAACACGCTACAAATATAAGAAATAGAAGTCAATAATCAATAAAAAGGACTCACTAAAAAACTATTAATCCATTAATTACTATTATAATACCGATCAAAAGCCAAAAAAGAATAATAGTATATTGTAATATTGTAAAAAGATTAAAACATATGCTCCTAACATGATCTTGAGAAATTCGATATATAATATAGAGACACACATTTACATGATATACATAGAAAGAAACCATTTTGCACTCGAAAACCGTCATACTAATTTTTTAATCTTTAAACTTAGATCTATAGATCACGTTGATCGATGAGTAAAGCATACACATATTAAAGAATGAAGCTTGGGAGTTGGTCGCTATGATAAACGTGAAGGAAGAAAATATTAAACTATTTGTAGTATACAGCAAGAACCACATGCTTCTGAATATGTGTAGCAAAATAACTTACAACAAGCACGTTGTATATCATGAAAAAACACTCTTTGGAAAATGCTTGCATTTGGGACACAATGTTCGTGAATGCGTTCACTGATATAAAAATTAAAAAAAATTGCGAAAGATTTTGTCGCAAATGCGTAAGAAAACATATATTTTGCTACACACTTTTGGCACCGCATGCATGCTTTCCGTCCTTTTTGCCAATAATACTAGAAAATTGATTGTAGAGACGAAACCGTTCCATGGCAAAAGTAATTTGTCGATAATAGGTAATAGTTTTCTGTATTTGAGCTTTTTTACAAGGTTAAAGTTATGTGGTCTGATGATTAACAGACCATATAATATAAGCTTGTCGTCGATCTGATTTAGTATAATTAATGCTAGTCTGTCCTTAATTGTGTCGCTAACTCGCTAGACTTCGCATGCGTGATTACCGTTGTTTAGACTTTCAAGCATTATTTAAATCGGTATATTATTTATATGCTTACCATCATGTGTATTTCTTATCGTAGTTCAAATGTAACTCATCGTTGGGATGTAGTTGATCTGAAAATCCTCAACTATACTGTATAAATATCTAAAAACCGAAATATGATAATACTACTAAAAAATACAGGATCCAAACATGATATAGATCAAGTGTAAGCAGGGCCGGCCCATCTTTAGAAAGAGGGAAGCAATGGGCTTGGGGCCCCCAAACTTATAGGCCCCATATTTTTTTAAAAAAGTTTGATAACCTTTGGTACCCAACAAAATTCAGGCCATACACTTCAATCCTTCATGTATGGTTAGGGTTTCATCTGCGAAGAGGCGAAGAAATGAAAAAAATCCATGTAGACAAGATTCTAATCGACACTTCAATACTCCACAAGATCACAAATCGCCAGAATCGAAGCGTTTCAACGTCTCTTGAACTCCGACGTCTCGCCTGCCGCCTGTTGCAGGTGCACATTAAAGGCGACCACATCAACCAAAGCAGCCCTGCTCTAGTGAATCTCAATCTTGGCTTTCTCTAATCTCTTTGAATCTTTGAATCTCTGAATCTTGATCATACCAAAAGTTCTCTTTGAATTACCAAAGATGTTTAGCAGCCCTGCTCCAAAGCCTCCACGTGATTTTTCGATCGACCGACAACCATAAGACAACCTATTTGTCTCTTTGAATATCAGAATATGCAATTGAAGACTTGAAGGCTGAATCTGTTGACTATTGTATAAATACTCATATAACACTTAGCAGGTTAGTCTATGAATTCTATTTAAATGCTTTGATAAATTGATTAGGACATTAGGTTAAATTGTTTTTTTTGTTTATGTAATTTTGTACTTTTGTTGAAGTTATTTTATAAGTTGCTTTGATTAGGTATTAGTCTAAAAGATTTGGTATCACATTGATCTTGATAGTTCAATACGTTCGTTTAGGCTACTTTGATTAGCTGCTTTTTTATTATTCATTAGTTTTGTTTAAAGGCTACTTTGATTTTTGTTTAGGGTGCTTTGATAGTTCTGTTTAAAGAATGTTTTGATACTTTGATTAGTTTTGTTTAAAGGTCGTTTTGATACTTGGCTTTTGATAACTTTAAATAGGTTGTTTAAGCCTTTAATTGCGGCCTTAGGTTGTTTGAGCCCTCGATTTGTTGTGTTAGGCTTTGTTAGGCATAAGATATTAAGCAAAAAAAATTATTAGGTTGCTATTTGATTACTGATGTGGTATATGGTAATATGTAGTTTTGTAATTGGAGTAGAATGAAATATTTTTTGAAAAGAGCCCCGTTTTTATTTTCGATTGGGGCCCCAAAAAACGTTGAGCCGGCCCTGAGTGTAAGCTTCACTTTGTCATGCTAAATTATCAAATTCAACATCAAAACATAGTATCATAATCATGCTATCGGGACAAATATAGTTTTACCGTTAGTGAGTGTGAGTGATTCTTTTTTTTTTCTTTTTCTTTTTTTTTTCTTTTTTTGCCACATAAGCGTCCTTCAATGCAATCACTCGATCACTTACTGGCAAAGGGTATGACTAGTAAGTGTGGTGATTATCTTTTTAATTATTATTAGTTAACATCTAAGATATTATTTAAAAAAAATAAATAAAACATATATAAAAGATTGATGTAATAATAGTTTACTATATACTGTGAAAGCTCATAAATATGGTCTACCAAATCCTGCGAAGTTGGTTATGCATATCACGATTGCGTATCGATCTCGATCTAGACGGTTAGCTTGTTTTTGTTCCTCATCAATTCCGACTAACTTCGATGGATATATCTTCTTTGTATTGACAAATCGCTTTTCCTCGGCTTATAACATTAATTATGTAAAAAATACGCATGCAAGCATACATTATGAACGTGATTTGCATGGCACCAAACTTGTGTCAAAGTTGTAAAAAAATCTAGTGTCGCTTCATACACTAAATGCTCGTTCAATATCCTTACTAGCTTGTTGAGTCATGAGTTGCTCTGGATATGATATGCTGTGATCATGTTGATACGTAAATGGTATTTGACAAATGTGGTTTCTTACGACAAGATAATACTCGTGTTTCACTACAAGAAAATTGTTTTTTTGACAAACTTTTTTGCGGCGATATTCACTACAAGAAAATTGTTTTTTGACAAAACTTTTTTGCGGGCGATATGAGCATCGTCGGAAAAAGTTTAGTAAACGACAAAAATATTTGTTTTTTTGACTTTTCGGTCAAAAGGAGCTTTTGCCGCGATAGTTCGTCGCAAATAACCAAAAAATTATTTTTTTTCCATTTTTTGACAACTTTTTAAAGAGGCGGGAAAATTCCCCGGCAACTAGTTTGCGGCGATATGTCATCGCAAAAAAGAATAAATAATAATTAAAGTTTTATTTTATTTGTAGAATTTTATTGCGGCAATAGTCGTCGCAAAAAAGAATACTTAAATTAACTTTATATTTATTTTATGTAAAAAACCTTCGTCGCAATAGTTTTTTTGCGGCGAAAAATCGCCGCAAAAAGCTTCTGGTTCCACTTTAATACGGGATTTCAGATCTGGACATTTAACATTCAAAACCCACCTCACCGCATTCCCCACCCCCACGGCCACTCTCACTTTCCGGCGACGTCAACCCCCACCCCACTCCCGGCGACCGGCGACCGGCAACCCTCACCCCACTCCCCGCGAACGGCACCGTCGGCCGGCGACACCCGCTGCTCCACCACCGTCGCTCACCACCGCCATTTTCAAAGCTTCCTTTGCACCGTAGCCACCACCACCACTCTTGATTTCAGGTAAAAACTCAATTTACCTAATTTTATGTTAAGTTTTAGTTAATATTTTGAAATTAGATGTTTATAGTTATGAAAAATAGATGTTTAACATGTGTGTATGTATGTATTTTTAAGAATGTATGTATTTGTGTTAATTTGTAGTTGTTGGGTTTTGAAGTTTATTTTGTTTATGAATATATGGATGCTTAACATGTGTGTATGTATGAAATAAGAATGTATGTATTTGAATGTTAAATTTGTGTTAATATGTAGTATTATTGAATTAGGTTAGCAAGTTTATGGTTATAAAAACATTTGCGACCATTTTTTACGGCGAATGATTTACGACAAATTCGTCGCAAATAACATTTTGCGACGAAACAGCAGCTTTTGGTGACGAAATTAATCGCCGCAAAAATGCTTTTTTCTTGTTGTGTTGTACCACTCCTTTAAGTTGAAATGAAAAGTCGGGTGCAATTCCATCTATGACTCATAGAAATTAATGTGGAGACTGATCTAAAATATTAATATTATATTCGAACCGACAAAATCAAAGAATGCAAATATATGTCAAATTCATAGATCATCTAACGCCACAAATTCAAGCATTATCAACAGAGCAAATGATCGTCACACATGTATTGATCTCTTGCATGCATGCTAAGGGCAATTGTGCATCTCCTAGTGTGTGCAATCGACGCTACCAAATATCCCAAAAAACCATGTCTAGCTTAATTACGCATCTCATATAACTCTTGAATATAGCGCGACAGTCAAAAATTAAGTTTTGCAATAAATAATGTTATTTGAAAATTAACTAATCTAGCTGCAATAATATTATCTTTTCAAATCAAATAATTATGTCAAACAAGATATAAAGAGGCAAGTACGAGATGTAAATAAAACTCAAACCCCAACAAGACGGTGCGCCACCTCAGCTGGTTTCAACCCATAGACGATGTCTCTAGTAGCGTTCTGGTTTCCCTAACATATGTTTAATTTTGCTCATTATTTAATTAATACGTATAATAGTTTTTAACCCAATAAAGGTACTTTATAAAACTCAAAATAATTTGTCACGGGAATAAAATAAAGTTCACAACGTACAATCTGATCTATTTGATACATCACTTTTATTAATTGTTTTCACAAATTAAATGCAGATCCAGTGATTTTTTATATTCAAAAACTCTTAAATATTTTATAACCTTTTTAGAAAAAAAATATATCATATAATTAATAAATTTATTTTTATTTAAGTTAAATATAATATTTATTTAAGTTAAATATTACTATTTTTTTTTTCAAATGGACACTATGTAAAATGAAGTTGTCAATTATAGAGGTGTCTGTAAATGCTTAAAACAATACATGAAAGTTCTCTAATTACAATGGGTTTTTAAACTATTTATAATGATATGTGTCATGTATCTAACAATATAACTTCCATTCAAGGTTTTTCAAACGTGACATGAAAAAAGTGAGTGATATAATGGTGTGTCTTAACCATTAGCTAGAATGGTGCCGTTAAAACCGTTTATAATCTGATAGGTGCATACAAATCCTTGTCCTAAATTACACATCACATTCCTTTATGTTTGTATTTTTTCCGCATAAAGTTATTTATTACAAGAACAACCCTAATAATTAAAATAATGTGTGATTTGCATGCATGCTAGTTTAATTGTGTAAGAAATGTATATGGAGTTTTATATTAGTGCTTGTAGTTGGATAAATGAAAGATATAGGCAAGCAAAGATAAAGCATATCATGTGAGCATGATGACGGTTGGTAACAAAGGGAAAAGAAATTCCTATGGAAAGTATATTTTTTATTGGGTCATAATAATGTCTTATTTATTTAATTTTATAGTTTCATTTCCTTCATCTTCAAACCATGTTCACATCACATGAACTCAATTCTTTAGCTTGTAATTAAAATAAGTGATTTCTTTGCTATATGATGAAAGTTATGTGTTGAATCAAGAAAGGGTCTAAAGGATCTATAGGCACTCCCTTCCCCATGCTCTCTAAATTTGTCAATATTTTGTATATAATAGGTGATTTTTTAAGAAATATAAGTTGAACTCTTTAGTTGTAGATAACAAAAAGAAATTTATGTCCTTCGACTAAAAAAAAATAGTTGCATGATCATACGAGGGTAATTAACCGTGAAAGAATTCTTTTCAACAACATAGGATATACTTAACTTCTATGGGGCCACATAAATGTGTGTCTTGATTCATTTGTACATATAGTTCATCTTTTCGTCTTTAAATCATTTTCACATCACATGAGCTTCAATTCTATAGCTTGTAATATAAGTGAATTTCATTTTATATACGGAGAAAAGGTACATGCTAAACTAAGGACGTGTACGTCTAGAGGATCTATTGGCAGCTCCTCTCTGCCCTCTCTTTGTCATCGATCTCCTGTATATGATAGTTGAGTGTTTCTTTTAAACATAAGCTGTGGGAGAATTCTAATTAACATCAACGTAGGATCCTTAATTTCGATCAATTCATATTTTACTTGATATAAAACTAAATAAAAAAGATAACATTACTACAAATATAAACAAATTTCACCAGTACAATTAAAATCTGAAAATTTATATATTATATTCTTAACACACAAACATATTTTTAATGCTAATTAAGGACAATAAAAAGTAAGTATTTTATAACCTACACCGTTGTTTAATGCTTTTATTTTATTATATAGGTTTTAAATCATATAAAACATCAATCACATCGATCAATATCACAATAAATCTATATCGGCATATATATCACTAATACTAGTTTTAATAAATGTGAATTACACAATTTAATAATAAAATATAGATAAAATAAAATTTTATTTAAGTATATAATGATATTTTAAGATATGATATCAACTTTTAAACTTTTATTTTTAAATTTTTTAAAGAAAAATTTTAATTTTTTTATTTCAAAACAACTTTTTTTTATTAATGTTATATTGATTTAAAATTTTACTTTTTAAAACACCAATTTTGAAAATATTAATTATGATTTTGTATAAAAGAATATTAATAATGATTTTGTATAAAAGAATGTTATGAAAATATATTTATACAAGTTTTGTATGTTATTTTTAATGATTTTTATAGGGGTAATAATTATACAATGTGTATTGATGATTACACGATTTATTGTTGATTATACTTTCATGGATGTATTTGTTATTAGGCTACATGATTATTGATGATGTTTTAACGTATGCATTTATGCTTACACTACAAGTATAAGTATACATTAAAGTTGATTACATATGTAGAATATGTATTGATGATCAAACTACATGCATCACTGATTATATTTTTTGTGTGCATTGCACACCACTACATAAGCATCTTGGTATAGTGAAGATTGAGTGATCAAACTATAGGTGTACTGATTAATATAGTTGATTGTCACTACAAGAAAATCACCTTTTTGCGGCGATATATATCGTCGCAATAGGTTCAGTTATCGTTGCAATATGTTTTTTGCGACGAAAATACCGTCGCTATATAGTCGCCGTAAATAAGTGGTCGTAAAAGGTTTATTGCGACGAAATTTGCGACGAAACAACAGTGGGTCCCATCTTTTTTAAAAAAATTAAAAAACATTGACCAAATTTCTTTTTGCGACGAAAATATCGCCGCAAAAAAAAATTTTTTTTAAAAAAAAAAAAAAAATTATACATTTAGCATGTGTTATACGGTACCCCCCCTGAATAAGGTTTGGAGCCTCTCATGATCACAATTATCTATGGTTAAAACCCCTGACTCAACAAGTTTGTTGGCACCATTAGGGAGAGCAGAAGGAAAACGATGCAACAGGATGCTGCATAGTAAAACCATAGATACACAATCTATAAGCCCTAATTAGCTAAACTATGTTCATCTATGGTGCATACAACAAATCATAAGGACAGAAACATTAGCATAAGACAGAAAAAATAAACATTACTAAAATGACAACAAAACTTCTGCAAAAATCATAAATCGGAACCAAAAAAACTAAACATACCACCATAAGGGCTTCTCATAGACATCTTCATTCCAACTCGAAGAACTTGTGGCAATGACGACAGCAACTTGTAACCCTCCGATTCCCTTGATTACACAAAATCCACTAGATCTGAAACAAATCAAAAATACCAACAAACGAGAGCACAACAGATCTGAAATCGATTTCTTCAACCAAACACTTAAAAAAACATCACTAGATCAAGAATCAAGAAACGAATCCGAAAATCGAAACTTCACTTACAGATTTCCACGTGTGAGCGAGTAAACTAGAGTTCAAATCTCCCGAAAAACCCTAGTCGTCACCTTTAGGTTTTCACGAAATGGAGAGAGAGCAGATGGTGGCCGGTGGAGCAGGTGGCGAAGGCGGCGTGGTGAGCTGCGGCCGGTGGAGAGCGGCGGAGGAGCGGCGGGCTCGGTCGGTCGGCAATTGGGGGGAGGTTTTGGAATCTTTTGGGTGAAATTGGGGAAATGTGGACTGAGATCTGCGATCCCTATTTTTGAGATTTGCAACTCTTTTGCGGCGATACTATCGCCGCAAAAAAGGAAAAAATCGCCGCTAAAAAGAAGGAGGGAAATTTTCCCAAAATGAGGTTTTTTGGAAAATAAAAAAAACTAAAAAATTAATTAATTTACCTTTTGCGACGAAAATATCGCCGCAAAAAACAGAATAAAAAAAAATAAATAATTAAAACAATTTAAAAAAATATAAAATAAATTAAAATAGATCTTTTGCGACGAAATTATCGCCGCAAATAAGAAAATTGACTGAAAAAATCAAAAGTAATTTTTTTTTGTTGTTGTAGCGTCTTTTTACGACAAAATTATGTCGCCGCAAAAAAATTAGACGCAAAAAACGTAATTTCTGGTAGTGTGTGTACATTATCGCATACAGTGCATGTGTTATTGGACATATATATGTTCTCAATTGTTTTTTTCTTTCTTTTTATATTTTTGTTGATTTGTTTTCACTTAATTATGGTTTACCTTTTTGTTAAAGTTCATATGTGTGAGGGTAAAGAATTAAACTAATCCACAAATACACTTAAATCTAGTTCTTCTCATAAAATTTCATTTTGTTCATATTAGATTCGTAAATACAATCGAAATCAAAATCATGCTTTTCGCATCCGGTTTTGATTTTGACAATGTGCATATCGTTTAATTTTGTTCTCGTTTAATCCGAATTTGAACTCATTTGATTTCATTTGTGTTTAATTTTGTTGGAATCTTATTTCGATTGAAATGATACATATGTGATAATTGTTCCGACGTGAACTGTTTTACCCTTCCGGTGTTGTAAATTAACGAAACTATTGTCAGCGTTCGATTAAAATCTCATCGCATAAGGAAAAATATTTATAAGAAAATTTTACTTCTTAAATTAAGGATACAATATATAGCCAAACTTACATAGTGACACAAAGACCGTTTAATATGTGCGTTGTGTTTGACAAATATAATAAGAGTGGGATAGAAAGTTGGGCACCAAAACCGGTTACTAAACCCCTAAAGCATCATACCTAAAACAAAAGTTCGATCAATGTGTGGATGCATGTTTAAATTTTAAAAAAACTGAAATTGTCAATAAATTAAATTCGTTTCTTGAAAGTTTTTATTGTGACAAAAGAGGTCTAAATAAATACTTGGGTAAACCTGCAAAATAACTTACCTGCCTTGGGTACACTGAACTTTGAAGGATAAAATGCATTGAATTTGTGATTAGATGATTCAACAAGGAACCAAATAAGGGGCATTGCTCATCACTCGCCACCTACAACCCCTCTTTGATGACTAAAGACAAAACTCTACTCAAACCTACACCCTCCACAAATTAAATTAATTAATTACATCCACATGCACGTTAAATTAAATATATATATATATATATATATATATATATATATATATATATATATATATATATATATATATGTGTGTGTGTGGTGTGTGTGTGTGTGTGTGTGTGTGTATTTCTAGCTTGAAGAGTTGTCACCAATTAATCTTTATAATTTTTCACAGGATACTATTAACTAAATAGACTTTCTTTTTATTAACTTCATATGTTAATATACAATTATTTAACTAAATTCCATTTAAATTAATTTAATGAAACCAAAAGAGGTCAGGGGTCTGTTGGTCCCTGAAGAAAAAATAATATAGAGTTTGATCCTTCAATCATATATACTTGCGGTAGAGAAAAAACTTACTATACACATTGAACAAGAAGTTCTAGCTCTGTCGCATGCGTCTTAATTATCTTTAATATATAAAGCCTCGGAAGTTCTCTAAAGAAGTTAATTAACAACTAGCGTATATGGCCGGCCCTAAAGCTCTGATATACTCTAATATAAACAAAATTTAGTGATCTTGTAAACCAAAATAAAACTCATGGTTTATAAAGATTATATGCTGATAGACAAATTAAATATAATAAAAAAATAAAAGACGTGTTGAAATTTTCCAAAACATGTTAAAATATTGAAAATTCGTACTCGAAATTAGTAAGTGTAGTTGGAATTCTAGAATCCCAGACAATGTTGCAACATAATCACCCCTCCAACTCAACAAACAATTTTAAGCCACCTAATAGAATTAATTATGAAAAAAACCCTAAATATATATGAGTGAGGTTATTCTAAAAAGTGTATTTTACTACAAAATATGAGAAGACACAATGAGACTAAAAAAGTCAAAAACAAATTATATGAAACAATCTAAATCGAATTACAAAAAAGTATATTCGGAGTCTCTGTTCCTCTCGTCGTCATCTTCCAGAAAAAAAGTAAAAAAAAAAACTTATAGTGTCTTATATGACACAATGAAGTCATTGTGTCCTTCATATGACACAATAACGTCATTGTGTCTTTCATAATCACACAATAAAGACACAATGACATCATTGTGTCTTTCATAAATGACACAATAAAAAAACATTATATTTTTTATCTTTCGTTTATTTTGTTTCTTAGTGAGCACGGCTAGGGGAACAAAAGTCGGAATTATTTTTAAAATTCGAATTTAGATTGGAGATATGTATGTTTTTTTACTTATTGTGTTTCTCACATCTTTATGTAAAACACTACATGGAATGAACAGTTTTTTGCGACGAACTTTTTTGCGGCGATAATAATTTCGTCGCAAAAGAGTCGATAAACGACAAAAAAGTTTGCTTTTTGACTTTTCCAGTCAAAATGAGATTTTGCGGCGATATTTCGTCGCAATAACAAAAATATATATTTTTTTAATTTTTTCATTTCACGACAATTTTTTAAACGGCGGGAAAATTCCGCAATTAATTTGCGGCGACATTTCGTCGCAAAAAGATTGTGATTAAAAATAAAGTTTTATTTTTATTTTTTAATTATAGAATAAATATTTGCGGCGATAAATTGTCGCAAAAAAGTGTATCTAAATTTATTTTTATTTTATTTTGTAAAAAGCTTCGTCGCAATATGTTTTTTTGCGCGAATAAATCGCCGCAAAAAGCTTCTGGTTCCATTTAAAGTCGGCAGTTTCAGATCTGTGCATCTTAAGTCTCTTAACAAACACCACCACCCATCATACGCCCCCCCACCCCGACTTCCGCGACCGTCACCCCCACACCCACTCCCGGCGACCGGCGACCGACCCAACCCTACCCCACCCCGACGACCGGCACCCGTACGGCTCACCCCCGCGGCGGTCCACCTAACGTCGCTCCACCACCGCTTCAGTTCTTCACACGTCCACGCAACCGGTCACCGTCGCCTCCTTTCACCCTAGCCACCACACACCACTCCTTGATTTTACGGTAATATCAACTCAATTTTACCTAATTTTATGTAAGTTTTTGTTAATATTTTGAATTAGGGTATAAGTTTATAGTGGTATGAAACAAAGATGTTTAACAGTGTGTATGTATGTATTTAAGAATTATGTATTAGTGTGTTAATTTGTAGTTGGTTTGGGTTTTGAAGTTTATTTTGTTTATAAAATATGGATGCTTAACATGTGTGTATGTATAATAGGAAGTAGTTTATAGTATAATATGGAATGTTAAGTTTGGGATTTTGTAGTTTATGTAAGAGTTTATTTTGTTATGAAAATATTGAATGTTAAATTTATGTAATATGTAGTTGTTGTTGAAAATAGGTTTATTAATTTTGTATTAACATTGTGTATGTTTGTATTAAGATTGTTTGAAATAACATGTGTTTGGTATGTTAATACAAGAATGTATGTATGTTTGAAATAACATGTAGTTATGAAGTTTATGAAAAATATGGAATGTTAAGTTGGGATTTTGTAGTTATGTAAGAAGTTTATTTTGTTTATGAAAATATTGAATGTTAAATTATGTTAATATGTAGTGTTGTTGAAATTAGGTTTATTAATTTTGTATTAACATTGTGTATGTTTGTATTAAGATGTTTGAAATAAATGTGTTTGGTTTGTTAATATAAGAATGTATGTATGTATTGGTATGAATATAAGTATGTATATATGTATTTGGTATGTAAATTGTATAATATGTAGTTATTGTTTGAATATAAGAATGTTATATGTTTGTATTTCCCTAGTTTTAAATGTGTTAAGATAATAATATTTGTTTGTAGACGCAGTTATGACGATGATAAGACTTGGACTACTTTAGAAAATAATTTTCTAAAGAATATCTGATTGGTCTTAAAGCATTCATGGAAAGGTGTAAGAATTATATGAATGGCCAAAATAAAGCTCGATGTCGTGTAATAATTGCAATAACAGTTATGGGTTTCCTTTCTTCCAACAATAGAGCCATATACATAATAATGGTTTTTTGTCGATTTTACAAAACGTGGAGGTATTATGGTGAATCATATGTTCCGTCCCCGGTAGTTCCAGTCATACCTCAAACGAAGACCCAATACATGATTTTATTAACGATGTTCGTCAGGAGAATGTCCACAAGAGGACAACACATACGACGACGACGAACCAATGAACACAACAGATACACCGATTGATACAAATGATGAACTTGCTGAATTACTGAAACTTGCCGACACCGAACTATACCCTGGTTGTGACTGGATGTCTTCATTGGATTTCTTGGCAAAACTGAGTCACATGAAGGCCATCAATAAATGGACCGATACATCGTTTGACCAATTGTTAGAATTTCTGAAAACTGCATTTCCGCTTGCTAAAATCCACCGTCCAAACTATGAAGCCAAGAAGATAATGAAGAAAGTTGGGTTGGATATGAATCGATCCACGTTTGTAGAACGACTGTTGTTTATTTTGGGGGAAGGATAAACAAGATTTGCAAAAATGTCCAATATGTGATGAAAGTAGATGGAAGGACGCAAACACTAAGGGGAAGAAAGTTGCCAACAAGGTTATGCGTTACTTCCATTAATTCCTAGATTAAAGCGTATTTATAGCTCAAGACACTGCAAAGCATATGACATGGCATGCTTCTGGACGTTGCACGGAAGATGGTAAGTTACGTCACCGGGGATGGTACATCATGGAAAGAATTCGATCAATGTATCCTGATTTTGCCAAAGAACCTAGAATGTTAGATTAGGGTTGGCTGCTGATGGCTTCAATCCATTTGGGAACATGAGTACGTCGTATAGCATGTGGCCGGTAATACTGACAACATACAATACGCCACCATGGTTATGTATGAAAGAGTCTTCATTCATGCTGACGTTATTAATCCCTGGCCCTAAACACTGGGAAGGACATTGATGTTTTTTTAAGACCATTGGTTGATGAATTGAAAAGTCTTTGGTCGGACGGAGTCGTGACAAAAGATGCAGTTACAAACACTTTCTTCACATTACGTGCAATGCTTTATGGACTATCAATGATTTCCCTGCTCGTAGTAGCTTGTCTGGTTGGAGTGGGCAAGGTTACTTTGCATGCCAACATGTAAGGAAGACACTCCATCTGTTCATGTATTGGGAAAAATGTTATTGGCTAGAAATGTTGATGTGGACATAGAAGATGGTTACCAACAAATAAAATGGAGGAAGGACAAGTCATTCAATGGTCAGAACGAGACTAGACGTCCTCCTAACAGGAAAACTAATGATCAGATTTTGGAACAACTTAATAAATTGCCGCCCGTATTTTGGGAAACATGTTCAGTTTGGTGGTAAGAGAGAGAAAACGTGATTCCGATGTTGAATTGAATGGACCAAGCGTTCTATTTTCTTCGAGCTTGAATATTGGTCTTCAATTCAACTAAAACATAATTTGGATGTCATGCATATCGAAAAGAATGTGTGCGAGAGTTTGTTGAATACGTTGATGATGAACAAGGAAAAATCCAAAGACACTAATAAGGCAAGAATGGTGTTAGAACAATGGAACATTCGACGTGACTTGTGGCTTGTAGATAACGGTCGCGGTAAGCTCTCAAAGCCTCATCCCAAGTTCTCTTTCAAACGCCGAAAGGAGTCTTTTTTGTCAATTCATTAAGGAAGTAAAACTACCTGATGGTTTTGGCTCTAACTTTAAACATAAGGTAACCGATAATGATACCCAAATAACGGGGATGAATCACATGATCATCATATAATGATGCAACGGTTGCTTCGATTGGTGCTCAAGCGTACTTGGATAAAAACATTTCAACACCAATAATGAGATGTGCTTATTCTTAAGCAACTTTGTGCTCGAAACTTGATGTCATCTGACATGCAAGATGCTGAGGAGAAGTTATTAAAATTTGTGTTCTTTCGAGCAAATATTTCCTCCGTCATTTTTTGACATAATGATTCATTGGTTATGCATTTACCTGAGGAGGCCATTCAAGGTGGGCCAGTTTATATGAGGTGGAGTATCCATTTGAAAGATACATGAAAAAGTTGAAAAATTATGTTAGAAATAAGGCTAGGCCCGAAGGTTCCATTGCGGAGGGGTATGTCGCAGATGAAGCCTTAACTTTCTGTTCAAGGTATCTTGACGGTGTACCGACGAGATTTAACGGCACGAACAGAAACGAAGATGCCCCAGTTCCCACACGTGAGTTTTATGTCTTCCAATCGCTATGCACACTATCAGCAAGGGGGGTTGATAAAAAAAGGGATGGTGTGCTTTGGGCAAATCTAAATTGGTTTTTCTTAACAACAGCTCTGAGATCGAAGAATACAAAGAGTAAGTATTTTCTATTCGGGTTGGTTTCGTAAGTTATCTTTTATAGTGATTATTATTAACGCAAGTAACATTATTTATAGTGAATTTATTACTCAAATGCCGCATGGAACTGGACTTGGAAGCAAATTTTCCTAACTGGTTTAAACGAAGGTAAAATCATTGTGTATAAAACCGATTATACAAAACGATCATACAAATTTTTCTAATTTTCTCTTATTTCAAATAGATCAACCGTCGGGGTAAATGATGAATCTAGTGTTAGTCCTCAGTTATTTGCTTTAGCAAATGGACCACGACATGCAAACTCTTCCACCGCTTGTATAGTTAACGGTGTGAGATTTGTAGTTCATAGCCGAGACGTACGCCGTACAACTCAAAATAGCGGCATCTCAACAAGGTCAAGATGGAACAAAGTATTACGGTTGTTGGAAGAGATTCTGGAGCTAGGCTATCTAGACCGTTGTAAGGTTGTGTTGTTTGGATGTCAAATGTTAATGGTTTAAAACTAATAACAACAAACTTTGTGTCATTAAGAAATAACATAAACCAGTATTTCTACCCAAATGAATGGTTTACAAATGATCATACATTTTGCAACACAAGCAGAGCAAGTTTTTTATCTTGACGAAACGTCTAAAGCCAGTCAAAGAGTTCAATCAATAAGACATTGGAGGTAGTCCAAGAGGTGAATCATCGGAAGATTTGGGACCGAGATATTATAATGGAAAATAATGAAGCAGACTTATTCATGGCAGCACTTCATCTGAGCTTTTGTTGTCTGCTGACTTAGATAATTTAACATATGATGGTATGAGTAGAGATGAAGCTACAGAAGCGATGTTTCCCTTGAGCATGTCAATGTAGAGGACGAGACATTATGAAGATACGGATGAGGGTGAAGACGACGATGCAGACCAAGTTGTTGACGTTTCTGATAATTCAGATGAGAATCAGACGAATTTAATAATGATTTGTGGAAAGATTCTTATCACAACGATGAATCCGAGATTGTAATTTTAATTTTTTCTAATATGTTTGATATTTATGTTATTGAATTGTTTTTTTCAATTAGTGTGTTTAGCTAATGATTAATTACGGTATATTGTATATTATATAATCTTTTTTTACAGATGGCGCGTGGCGACGGGGTCACGGTGGGGATACCTATGGTCGTGGTCCACATGGTGGTGGTCCTCGATGATGATCGATCGTGGCAGCCGCCACGACAGTGCGAGTCAGCAGTGATGACTCCGGCAGCGGCAGCAGCGGACGAGGTATGACCATTTTTTATACTATTATCTTTTAAAATGAAAATATATAATTTACATAGAATTTTTATACTATTATCAATTTGCAGGACAAGGCACGCGTGGAAAGACCACACTTCAAGGTATACGAAGAGAAAACCACAAGGAAATTTGCTCACAATTGAATTTGGCAAGGTACGCATGACACCTACAAACCTGTGGGTGTCAAATCAGGCGACCTTGCTTCACTGGTTGGCACAATCGTTGACAGATTTCCTCAAACCTACAAGAGCTGGAGAAAGATACCTGCGGATTTGAAGGCGACTATCTGGGATGACTTACAGGTTAAGTTTTTGATAATTAATTCAGTGATTAAAATATATATAAACTAGCTATTTGTTTTCATAATTTGCAGATGTATTTTGATATGACTTCCCACGAAGGCCTGAGGGCAGGCATTGAGAAATAGCTGCAAACCGGTCTAAAGATCACAAATACCGGTTCAAGCAAAAGCATTTTAGCAAAATAGGCGGGGGAGGACAGGGTTGATATTTTGATGTTGTGCCACCTAATATGCAAGAATCTGAATGGAAAGGCTATGTGGATACTACACTTCTCCTGAAGTCAAGGCTCGGTCTGCAACCAACAAGTCCAACAAAGAAGCAGACGATCAAGGGACATGGCGGTCGGTCGGACATATTTAGCCCAATGTCGTTTATGTTTGTAAGTTATTTAATCTAATGTGTTTATAACTTATTTTATGTGTTTGTAAGTTACTTTTATATTTTATATAACTATAAAGTGTTTACAGCGGGGAAGATGGTTCTGATGAATCTGGGAGTGCCATATTAGCATATCGTCGCTTCTATACCGATTCAAGCGGTAATTTCTATCAACCTGAACCCGCTGCATACTATGTAAGTAATGTAACCGTCTTACAATTTTATAAAAATAAAAAACTAATATATAAAATCACCATATATAACTTGTTTATTTTTTTGTAAACTATAAAGGAGCAAATGGTCGCGCTTCAACAACAACATTCAGAAATGTCAGAGAAACAGATCATGCGTCAGGTGTGTATGGATTTGTGTATGTATATTAGAATGTATGTATATTTGGTATGGATGTATCTGTCCCAATCTTATTTGTTATACAAAAATATTTCTGGTTATAAAAATGGATTATATGTATATTTGTGTATGAATGTAATGAGTATTTGTGTATGAATGTGTATGTGTATATATTAGAATGTATGTATAGGTGTGTATGGATTATATTGTATTTATGTATGGTTATATGTGCATGTGTATGGATGTATATATGTATTATGTATGGAGTATATGTATATGTGTATGAATGTATATGTGTATTTATGTATGGATGTATATGTGTATGTGTATATGTATGTTGATTGTGATTAAAATAAATGTATATGCGTATTTGTGTATGGATGTATATGTGTATTTGTGTATGGATGTATATGTGTATGTGTAGGATGTATATGTGTATTGTGTATGGATGTATGGATGTAAAATTGATGTACATGCGTATTTGTGTACAGGTGTTGGGGGAGCGGCCCGGGTGGGAACGTGGCATCGGTCAATACCCGAGCGTGCCTTCACAACCCCCACCGCCACCTCATAGAACAGATCAGCGGATGTTCTCACAATCTGAGGTTGAGGAGATAGTAGCAGCGAGACTCGCCAGAGAGAGCAAGAACAGATGATGGCAATATGATGGCACAAATGCAAAGTCAAATCCAAAGCCAAGTCCAGAGCGCGTTGAGGAGAAGTGGTCATTCTCAAGAAGATGAAGAAGATGAGATGATGAAGGTGGGTCGTCATAGGAGGGTTTGATGGTTTTAGTGATTGTAATGACTATTTAAAACATTTGTTTGTGTAACTTTTACTTGTTAATTGGGACAATTTTTTGTTTATATGCTATGTTTTGTGATTGATTTGATAGTTTTGATAGGTGTAATGATTGGAACAACAGGTTTGGTCTGGTACCCAGAAAAATCTGGGTGGATTGTGCAAATGCAGCCAAATTATTAAAAAAAAAAAAATTCTTTTTTGCGGCGATATGTCGTCGCAAAAAAAGAGTAAAATACCTTGGCAAAAATCGTCGCAAAAAAAGATTTTGGTCAAAAAATTTGCGGCGATATATCGCCGCAAAAAAGAATATCGTCGCAAAAAATATCGTCGCAAAAAATTATCTCAGAATTCATTTTTTTTAAATAGTGGGGTCCACAAATGAAATCGTCGCAAATTTCGTCGCAAATAACATTTTGCGACAACTTTATTACGGCGGACTAATTTGCGACGATATTTTCGTCGCAAGATAGTTTGCGACGAAAAACAGTTTTACGACGATAATTATCGCCGCAAAAAAGTATTTTCTTGTAGTGAATACACTTTGTATTTGAACTTTTTTCAAATATATATACTCATGCAAGATAACTTTCTAGACTTTATGTTATATGTACTCAAATTTAAAAAACATGTTGATGTAAAATGTAATATATTATATATTATAATCAGCTATATAGAGCGAGATATGCAAAAAAAAACAATTATACAGATACCTATTCAAATACGTACAATTATCATCACAATTATATATACAAATAAACCTAATCACATCGTATATTCTAATAATTATATGATAGTTGAAAACTATAATAAACCCTAATTAACTAATATATTCTATCTGATATATAATATTACTACCAACCAGAATGTACGTGGATCATATTACCATATATATGATCTCCCATGTATACTAGTTTAAAAAACCTATAGAATTCAACAAACGCAACTACCTTAATATGATCGAGGAGCATGTCAACCCAACAAAACTCTATCACATGTTGCTTTTGAACAAAATCAAAGTATCAACTTGAGTTAGCAAACATTAATATAATAAAAAACTAAGTTGATATATGCATGCAATGATCAATTGATCAAAGTAAGGCCGGTAGATTTAATTAGAAATTTATTTAGGTTTTATAACTATTAAAAAAGTGATGGAGGTCCAAACTTATATCACAAAAGAAATAAAATAAAAAGTATAAAACACACTAAACACTACTATTGTTGTTTACCACCACCTCACCTTCTTCTTGTACCCAATACTTTGTTCCCATTTACCCTCAAGTCAAACCACAAAACAACACACTGGCTGGGAACATAAATCCCATAAAGAAATCTCAACTTTGTGGCCAAACTGCCATCTTTATGATCAAACACATGACATCTTAA
>CM044014.1:6266487-6373987 GCA_024085815.1 Flaveria linearis
CATCGAAGGACCCGAGTTAGTTCAAAATCACGAATGAAAAGTTGCTATTGCTAGAGAAAAGTTAAAAGAAGCTCAAAGTAGACAGAAAAGCTATGCAGACACACCGTCGACTTTTGGAGTTTAAGGTCGGTGACAAAGTATTCCTGAAGGTTTCGCCTTGCAAAGGTGTACGACGTTTTGGTCTAAAAGGGAAACTTAGTCCACGGTTTATCGGACCCTTTGAAATCCTAGAAAGAGTTGGTGAGTTTCGTATCGGTTGGCTTTACCACCTCAACTGTCACATGTGCATAATGTCTTCCATGTATCTCTTTAAGGGGGTACAATTATCATCCTCTTCACGTGGTTTACTATCCACTTCATTTGATTCGTGAGGATTTATCATTCGAGGAGAACCAGAAGCTATCCTTGACCGACAAGAACGCATTATGCGTAGGAACCATTCCTTTGTTAAAATATTATGGAAAAAACCATTCCGAACGTGAAGCTACATGGGAGATAGAAGATGAAATCCGTTCTCAATATCCGTATCTATTTACCTCTTAGGTATTATCTGTTATATGTTTCTGTTATTAGTATAAAGTTATCAGTTATCTTTTCTTGAACATCACAGTACTCCGTGTACTTATGCCATATCTTTGTTCAAGCTGTATCTAGTAATTTCGTGGACGAAATTTTTTAAGGGGGTAGAATTATAATACCCATAATATATTAATAAAAATAAATAAATAAATAATAATAATAATAATATAGTGCAGGGGGCGATCTTGCCATTTCTAAAACTTAAATTAATAAGTTTGGTATACAAATGAACAAACATTAAACCACAAGGACCATTTTGTAAATTTCAAAAAAAAAAAGAATCTCTGTTTCTCTCTCCCGTCGACACTATTCCGGCAAAGGGCGGTCGACTCCCGGCGAGGAAAACGATCAAAAGACGCGGTTTTGACTCAATCATTGATTCCCGACAACTTTCTATGCAAAATGCGAATCCTATGCCTCGACTCAATCGAAAATTGGAGTATTCCGACCCACAATCAACTTTCGGCCCGACATCATCCACAATCACGCACTAGACAATAAATTAATCAAATTGATTATGCACATACCATCATTTCATCGTTTAAAACATTCCATTGGGTTCCATATCACCAAATCAACCGAAACAAACCATTCAAACTCCACGAACCCGTCGACCTGCAACTCCTATCAAAACCCCATCTACGATCAATTTTAACTGTAATTGATAAGGGGCTTTGCTTCCAGATCATCATAAGTAGCTTCCTGTCAATTTAATTTGAGTATCATCAACAATTGCCTATTAAACCATCGAGCACTACGATCGCGACTGTTCTTGATCGAGTTCAGTTCCAAATCGACACCATTCGGGTAATTGTTTACATCTACATACTCGTTTAGACATGGGGAACAAAAGCCCTATGGTTATCAGCTTTCACATGATCGTTTGTGTGTCAATTTGGACCCAACGAATCTAGGGTTTATATGAATTTGGGAATGATTTTGTTTATGGTTAAAAGGTTTAAAAACCAAGTGAATACCAAGGCTTCGGCCCTGGTTCACTGGTTAGTCACATGTGCTCAAACCTAGAGGTCCCGGGTTCGAACCCGGGTACCTTCAACTATTTTTTTTAAAGCTTTTTCAGCCTTAAAAAATTATGTAAAATTTCTAAAAAAATTATAGAAATTAGTTTTATGAACCTTGTTATTTTAAAGTTATTTAATCATTTTCTGTAAATTTATTGATTTAAAAACCTTAACGATTATATATAAAATATTACAATGTTATAATTAATTTATCTTTATAAAAAAAAAAACTCTAAATAGTGGGAATCATTAAAATGTTATTAGTTATTACATTACCTTGAATCTTAGATATCCAAATTAGTGTTTTAGTTCACTGCCCTTGATCATATGATGCCGTTCGCATAGATACTCGTTTATGTTCGGTTTATATTTTTTTAAACATACTTTCCTTGCTTAACTTAGTAAACTTAATATGAACCCACCTTGATATTGTTTAGCCACTGAAAATATAAGTATTTTGACCAAATTAAGATTTAGACCTTAACCGAGCATTTTAAACAAATCACACGTTTAACTAGTTTTCATGAGCATTTTGGGATGTGATTTTATAAATGACAAACGGATTCTTAATATGATTAGCCAAATTTTTCAGAAGTCAATCATGAATTATACTTATTTATAAAATATTTCCAGACCAGTAACGGATGTATTTTAACTAGAAATAATTTTACGGTTTACCAAAATACCCTTGATTTAGGCTCGTATTTTACAGCCAACTTACAGAGGCCATAACTTCTTCATAAACAGATTCAAATCAGTTAAATCTTATGTCCACGACGAAGTTCGTCGAAAGACGAATCTGTTGATATACAAAACTTAGGAAAACTCATTCGTTTAGACCTCCAAATAGTCGTTTTCGTAACAGCTAGCAGTTCTGCGCAGCTGTAAAGATCCACGTTTTTCTCATATTTCGGTAATCCAAATCAGAAACTTTTCTAAATGAAGTTGTTTAGAAATCACTAATATAGTAAACTGGAGATTTTCAGAATTTTTAAACGTCGTTTAGTATTTTAACGAGTGCGAAAAGACAAGGGCAGAACTGGAATTTTTCAGATTATAATTTGCGTTACGTTATCGTAGGTCCTCGCGGCGTTAACCGAGCCTAAACCTTTTTCTGATTATTGTCATTCGTGTATAAGTACGGATTCTGTTCCTTTGATTATCATAGTATTCGTTTGTTTCCGTTACTTTGTAGTACGGATTCTTGGTTATCTTTATCATAGTATAAATTCGGTTCCGTTACTTGTAGTACGGATTTTTAATACGATATTTCTGTTAATATGAATCGTTTAGCCTTATTATTCGTATATCCTTATTATTTGATTATGTTCCGATTCATTCGACTCATTAGTGTTATTTATTGACACCTGTAGCATGCAATATATATTTTATGAATTGTGCTCATTATTGCATGTTCCTTTAAATGTTTTATTGATATGTTATATGTGGTAGTTGTGCTACCATTTGTTTTGATACTCTGTTACCCGAGCTCTCCGACATGTCATTGTGGCGTCAATGATGTGACACTTTTCGTGACGGTGTGTAATAAATAGTTCACGGCGTCTCCGTTAACACGTTAGTACTCAGGTAGTACTTTGGCCATAATACTGGGAGGCGGATGGATCGATCCTAGTTCAGTTCAGTTCAGTTCAGTTCCGGGGGATGGAATCTGTGTGTACGCCCCACCACCATCTCATTAGTGCATAGTCTAGCTAGCTATGTACTTATCAGTTCAGTTTTGGCTCTGGGTACTTCTTACATTACACGACTTATTTTGTTTGTATATACGTGTCGTGTAGATCAGTTCAGTTCAGTATTACATGTTCAGTTCAGTATCAGTATATATGTTTTCAGATTCAGATTTCCGTTTTAGTATCATATGATCCGTTCAGAATTCAGATATAAGTATTTATGCTTCGTATTGTTACTATTGTTATTTCCGTCACTGAGCAATTCTTGGCTCAGCCGTATTTCCTTTTTGTGGTGTTTTCTTATTTGATTGTAGGTAATCAAGGGGTTCCGGGAAATCAGTGAAGAGTGGTTGAAGATCAAGATTGGATTTTACTTTAATTGATGTAATGAATAACTTAATTAGGTTCTTTCGGATTATCTGGGTGTGTTTGAAATTATCTCTTTAATATCGTGAAATGGTTTTTGATTTGATATCTGTAATAGTGACACGTCAGCCTCTCCGGGTTGGGGTGTTACATTACATGGCTGCTTCCGAATAAGGCAATATAGAAAAAACATGTCATTTTCAGTGACAACACCCGTGCTTGAGCCTCGTCCAGAAATATTGCCCGAAAGTGCTCGATGAAAGTAACGATGAAGGGGTCTCGCATTTGGGTGCTTTTACTTGATGTAGAATTGTATTCTCCCGAACCAATCTCAGCCCATAACGCGACTAGGTTATCAGTTGATGTCGACTTCAAACCCTGTTTAAAGATATTCCTACTAGTCTCATTACGGGTGTAAAGACCCATCATCACTCCGAGATCTGCCACACATTGTATGTTTGTGACCACCAAGTTGGAATTGAATGCCATTTGCGTCCTAAGATTTTTGATCTTACGATCAAACTGATAGGTCGAACAAAATTCCAATACAAGCACGCGGTATTGATGATGTTTGATATCAACAAACGTTTCCAAGGACGGAGAGGAGTGCATTAACGCGGTTGGTTTCACCCAAAGCATCCAAAGCTTTCCAATCGATAGTGTGACCCCGCTATTAGTTCCTTGTTTTGAATGGTGAGAAGTTTCTTCGCAGCCTGACTGCCACTTTCAAAACGAAGGAACGGATGAAGATCATCATTGGCCTGACCTGCAAAAGAAATACAATATGTCAATTTTGATTCTTGTAAAAGAATTAAAACAAACATGATAGAAATATGAAAACAAAGTTAACATATTTTGACATGTTAATGCCTAATCATTGCAAGAAACCAAATCAACTTATTTCATTAAAGAAGTTTACTAAAAGAAAAACACAAGTTTCACCAATCATACCGTTTAAACAAAAGTCAAATGAAGACGGTTATAACATAAAAACAGAAAAAAAACGACACCCAACAACCTAAAGTTTACCAAAATCATGAAGAACAACATAAAATCAACAACCATTGACCATGTCATGTTTTTTTTTTTTTTTTTTTTTTTTTTTGTTTTTTTTGTTTTTTTTCTTATTTAAACTTACATTAGCAACTAACACAAAGAAACTCTCTATACTTAAAACTAAACAAATTCAGCTTCATTTTCCCTAACAAAATTGAAAATGAAATTGAAACAAAATTGACATATTCATACCCTCATAAGTTGATTTTGAAACAAAATTTCAGCTTCATATGCATACTCATAACTGATTGAAAACAAAATTGAAACAAAATTTCAGCTTCATTAGCAACTTGTTATCTACCCTAACAATAATATAATAATAATACTAACAATAATAGCAATAAAATGAAAAGAAGATCACAGAACCATACCCAAACAAGCCACAAAAGTGAAAAACAAAAGAGAAAGAGGTGTTGCAGGTGGTGGCGTCGCGAGGTGTGGGTTCCGGCAGTGGTGGGTAGGAGCTGGTGGGCGGTGATTGTACGCAGGTGGGTGGGCTGCTGATTGTGGTGGTGAGGTGCGCAGGTGGGTTTCGGCGGTCGTGAAGGGAAGAAGGGAGAGGGATCCGTTGAGGGATCGGGAAGGGGGTGTGGATGGCGGTGGCGTGTAGGCGACGTGCGAGGGTGGTGATGGTCAGGAGGGTTGACGGGGCTGCGGTGGAGATGGGGCTGCGGTGGAGGCTGCCGCGGGCGACGGGGCAGGGGAGAGGAGAGTGCGCAGGCGATGATGGTGGTCGCGGGGGTGCAGCAGGAGGGCGAAGGCGATGATGGTGGTCGCGGGGGCAGTAGGAGGGCGAAGGCGATGATGGTGGTCGCGGGGGTGCAGCAGTGGTGGTTTGTGGTTTTGTGGTGGTGAGGGAAAAATGTTGGAGAAGAAGGGAGGTGAAGATGAAATGGAAATGGAAATGCAGAGAATGAAGGGAAAGATGTTTGATTAATAATGGTCAAAAAGGGTTTTTTGTTTTGTAAGGTGTTAATTTTTTTTTCAGCCAATATGACCATATTTGTTTGAATATGATCATATCAGTGAGTTTCTTTAAAATTCATTTTATTTGAACCAGCTAATATGGGCATATACATTTAAATATGATCATATTAGTGATTATTTTCAAAAATTTTCTTAACTTAGAATACCTTCGTAAAATCCTAAAATCGGTTTGCTTCACACGCTCTCATTATAGATAACGTAATACACAACCGATGATGTTGACATCTTCGTTTTTTCTTTTTTTTTTTAGTAAAATAAAGTAAGATAAAATAAGATAAAATAAAATAAATAAAATGAAACAAAATAAAGTAAGAACTAATTAAAGTAAACTAATTAAGGGAATATGTAAAAACAAAGGATACGGATGATTTTCAAAATCTCGGGTTTTCTCCCGCAAGTGCTTTGTTTATTTACGAGTCATTAGCTCGACTCGACCCCGCATTTACTTGTCCTTGGGGTGGAGTTCCATGACGTCAAACTCCTTCTCATCTCTCGGACCGTCAATGTAATGTTTTAAGCGATGACCATTAACCTTGAAAACCCTTCCGTCCGAATGTTCAACTTCAACGGTGCCATACGAGAATACTTGCTTCACGATATAAGGACCCGTCCATCTTGACTTTAATTTACCGGAAACAAGCGAAGTCTTGAATTATAAAGCAATACACGATCCCCCACTTGGAATTGTTTGTTGTTCTTCAAATGGTTGTCATGTAATTTTTTTCGTCCTTTCTTTGTAGATTGAGGAATTTCGTATGCTTGATTCCTCAACTCTTCAAGTTCATGGACTTGCAAAAACCTATTTTCACCTGCATCTTTTAAATCAAGATTAACGGCCTTCAAGGCCCAATAAGCTTTGTGTTCGAGTTCAACGAAGGTGACAAGACTTTCCATAAACCAACTTAAATGGTGTGGTGCCAATTGGAGTTTTGTAAGCGGTTCGGAAGCCCATAGAGCATCATCTAACTTATCCGCCCAATCCTTTCGGTTTTGCCCAATCGTTCGTTCCAAGATTCGTTTAAGACCTCTATTAGTGACCTCAACTTGACCACTTGTTTGTGGGTGGTAAGATGTTGAAAAACGATGTTTAACCCCATAACGAGTTAACGCTTTTTCAAGTTGATTATTACAAAAATGAGTGCCACGATCACTAATTAGAGCCTTAGGGGCACCAAATCGAGAGAAAAGCTTTTTCAGAAATTTCACCACTACCCTAGCATCATTTGTAGGCAAGGCTTGCGCCTCGGCCCACTTAGATACGTAGTCAACGGCTACTAAAATGTATTTGTGACCATGTGATGAAGGGAATGGTCCCATGAAGTCGATGCCCCAAACATCGAATACCTCGCATACTTGTATGCTATTTGGGGCATCTCATCACGTGAAGAGATGTTACCTGCGCGTTGGCAAGCATCACATGCTTTAACCACATGTGTGCATCCTTGAATACGGTAGGCCAATAAAAACCAGAATCAAAGACTTTCTTAGCGGTGTAATTTGCTCCATGATGACCACCGGTGGGTCCTTCATGACAATGGCGAAGTATGTTCATTGCCTCGATTCCGTGCACACATCTTCTCACCACTTGATCCGCGCAAACTCGAAAAGATATGGATCTTCCCAAAAGTAGTACTTAACATCAGACATGAATTTTCTTTTTTGTTGATAAGTCATACCTTTCACGAGAACTCCACCTGCAAGATAGTTAGCAAGATCTGCGAACCAAGGGAATTCTTCTTCAATCGCCTGAACCTGTAAAAGAAACTCATGAGGGAAATTGTCATTTATGTTGGATTCCCTTAGTTTCTTCCATGGATGGGTTCTCAAGGCGTGAGAGGTGATCTGCTGCTACGTTTTCAGCTCCTTTCTTGTCTCGGATCTCTATATCAAATTCTTGTAAAAGCAAAATCCACCTGATCAACCGTGTTTTGCATCTTGCTTTCCAAATAGATATCTAAGAGCTGCATGATCAGTGTAAACAATGGTTTTAGATAAAACAAGATATGAACGAAACTTATCAAAAGCATATACTACAGCAAGTAATTCCTTTTCAGTGGTAGTGTAATTTTCTTGTGCATCATTCATGTTTTGCTTGCGTAGTATATGGGATGAAAATGCTTGTCCTTTCTTTGCCCTAAACCGCACCGACTGCATAGTCGCTTGCATCACACATCAACTCAAATGGAAGAGTCCAATCAGGAGCTACCATTATAGGGGCGTTTATCAGTTTTTCTTTAAAAAGTTGAATGCATTTAAGCATTCCTCATTGAAAACAAATGGGACATCTTTTTCAAGAAGTTGTGTCATAGGCCTTGCAATTTTTGAAAAATCTTTAATAAAACGTCTATAAAATCCGCATGACCTAGAAAACTTCTTATTGCTTTTACAATAGGTGGTGGTAATTTTGAAATTGTTTCAAATTTGCTCTATCTACTTCTAAACCAACATTTGAAATTTTATGTCCTAACACATGTAACATCTCGTAATTCTCGTTAATCTAAAATTTTACTTTGTTAGATCAAAAAAAAAATAATAATAATAATAATAATGATAATAATAATAAATTATATTCTTAATCTTGTAATAATATAAATTTTATCATGTTAAAACTTGAAAATTACCTAGTTCTTACATAAAATATTAATATTAACTATCACATGGACTAAATGTAACTTAAATTAAAACTAAAACCCAAACTTTGGGTCAATATAGAACAAGGGTAAAATTCAGGGACCATTGTGTAATTTTCAAAAACAACCCAACCCCACCCCCATCTCCCTCGCTGTATTCCCGTGATTTTTCTAACCCCATTGTCGGCCAACACACCTCAAATTCGGGCACCACGGAATTTTTAATCAAAAGGAGACCTACACTAACGAAATTCGGGACCCTTAAAACCTTCCTATGTAATCAATTTCATTCGAAAACAAATCAAGAACACCACCAACCGAGCACCCTCGATCGGACCTGCAACCTCTGTAAAATCCCATTTCCGATCAAATTTAATCAAAATTAACATAGGGTTATTGTTCCTTATCACCATACGAAGCTAACCTAAGATTATTTGATTATGGTTATGGTTTGAGCATGATTCGACTACCTCCTGCGGTCGCGACCTGCAACTCCGTGGAACACCATTAATCGAGCTTCAAACTTCGAAATTAACATTGGGTTTTGTTTCTATATCATCATTCGAAGCTACCCTAGAGTTTAATTTGATTATCATCACGTTTTGGGCATCAATCAATCATCACGAGTGCCGCGACCTGTTCATCATTGGGTAAGGCATCAATCGAACTCTATCCATGAAATTAAACACATACATGTTCGTTTTTCATGGGGAAAAAAGCCCCATGATTCCCGAAGCTATCTATGTCGAATTCGCGTTCAATTTGGGGGGATTGATCTAGGGTTCTTATGTGGAAATTGGGGTTGATTGAGGTGTTGTTTAAAACAATTTGGAACTGGTCTTAAACGCGGCCAAGGCCCTTAGCTCGCTGGTTCCTGCGTTCCATGTATTCCAAGAGGTCCCGGGTTCGACCCCGGGCACCTACACATATTTTTTTAAGCTTCTTTTAAGCTCTAAAAATTCTAAAAAATTCATAAAAATCATAAAAAAATTTTTAAGACATTAAAAATATTTAAAAACAAATTATTTTTCTGGAATTATTTCAATATTTTATCTATTTTTAATAAATGTTTTAAATAAATAAAGTTATAAATAATACAAAATTATTTAAATAAAAATGAACTCCTAATAATAATTTAATTTATTGAATTATTATTTGACACAATATTATTTGTAATAATTTCACACAATATTTATTATTGTTTAAATAATGATTAAATATATAAATTTATTATATTTAAATCATTTTAAATAACAATTTCATTTCTTTTAATAAATTAAATAATTAAACATATTAGTAATTATCACATAATTAATTAATAAGATTAATTATTTATTTTCCACATTTTCACAATAAATCAAACAGATACGTAAACTAATACGTTTATTTCTAAAATCTAAACATAATCATTTTCAATAAATCTATTTGTTTCAAGACATACAAATTAGATAGAATATTTAAACCACCATTCAAAATCAAAATGGAAACCTTAAAACATTCCCAAACTTTCAAATCATTATTATTCTAACACGAGACACCGTTCCTTAGGTTAACCGTAAGGAAATCACAGGTGTCTAATCTATCACGTTCAAAATTCAATCTCATCAATCAGGTGAGTATTCATATCCCCTTTTTATATCATTTCCTATTTGGGGGAAATCATGTGATACAATATATTCAATCATGATATTCTATTGTTATTTCATTCTAAATTCAATTCAAGACAGGTTATGTTATTACTTGCAATTATGTGATCATACTGTGATAAACTGGACGACAGTAAAACCCTAATTCAATCAATCATTCAATCCTGGCAACAATGTAGATCTACCGGTTTGGATAACCCACCCCATATGAATAGTCGAGTGGTGATTGTGCCAGAGGCAATAGTCAATCTATGGTGTATGTGTGGAGTCTATTATATGCAAGTGTCAAGTCAAGGGGTTTATATTGTGTCGGTTTATCTATATGTTTTACTATTGCAATATAAGTCTTAACGTTACCTGTGAATTGAATTATTCTCAATCAATCAATCAATCTATATGTATACTCAAAACTATGATTACTCACCAGCTAATTCGTTAGCTGACTTTATTTTCTCACATGATTTCAGGTTAAGCAAGCTAGTGGACTTCTACTTGATCATATAAGACCTGGACTTAGTCAAAACAAAAGACAATTATTATTTGTGACTTTAACTGTTGTATTTGTATCTATTAAATTCATGTTATCATGTAATCTGATTTTAATATTATTTACACAATTAGACAATCATGAGTTATGAACAATCAATCATTCCCTCGTCCGCTCCGATGATTCCGCCGTCGGTCGGGGGTGTGACAGATTGGTATCAGAGCCATGGTTATAGGGAATTAGGTTATTAGAAATGGAATGACCTAGACTATAACTAAGTACCTTACACATGAGTCCTCTCATGTATTTTATATGCATAGATAGGATTATATGTGCTTTACATGTTTATACTTGATTATGTGATTATATACCTTAGGTGATTCTCCTTACACTTTGAATCTATCAATATACACACGAATCTTAACTCATATTCTAAGGCATTGTGTGCCTAATTCAAGTGATTTCAAACTCCAAAACTCGATTGTTATTCAAGGTTTTCAAATCTCTTCAAAGTCCGTGTCACACGACCGAGAACATGCAATGCTGGAAGAGTGGGATACCTGTATCTTAAGGTGTTCTGTCTAGGCAAGGTATTCATACAACTTGATTACCTTACCTGGGAACCCTTGGGATGAGTATCTGCTTATAGGTACGCATGTCTTCAATAAGGTTGTGTTAGACATAACACTTTGATTAGTCAACGTACTCGCTTTGATTTACGAATCAAACGATTACACTCGGAACATATCATCGTTATTATGCCAAATTCTCGATTCTCGTCTTCATGTTGTATAGCTCATATTACCCAATTCTCATAAACTATCTCAATGATATTTCAGAATGTCATCTCGTCGAATCCGTTCACGATCTAGAAACTCTGACCGTAAGATTTCTGCTATTGTAGCACGTGAAGTTACTGCGGTCATCCCAACTCTACTTACCCATTTGAACCAAGGCAACAATGTCGTTCAAAACCCAACTACACCAAACCTCGACGAACTTGTACTTACAAACATTTAGTTCTTGCAATCCCACTAAGTTCAGTGGAACCGAAGGTGCTACTGGATTACTACAGTGGTTCGAAAGCATCGAGAACACTTTCCTAAACAGTGAATGCCCTGAAAATCTCCGATAAAAGTGTTCTCCAGAAACGCGCAACTTGGAACCCGTGGAACTGAAACTGCTCTAGCCTTAACATGGATTGAAGTTAAGGATCTCATGACTAAAGAGTTCTGCCCAAGAAACGAAGTCCGGAAACTGGAAGCTGAGTTCTGGGAATTAACCCAAGACAGTGGCGAGAACCTAGCATACACTAACCGATTCCACGAACTGAGCCTTTTGGTACCGCACCTTGCTACCCCTACCTCCCGAGCCATCGAGAAATACATTGGTGGTCTACCCATGCAGATTCAGGATACGGTGCTAGGAAGGAATCTTTCAACACTAGAAGATGCTATCAGGCTGGCTGCACAGTTAACCGATAATCATGTGAAGGCTGATTCTTTAACCAGGAAAGGATCGAAGAAGAATACCGATAAACTTCCTAACGAAACCGTCAACACCGATCAACCCGAGCTTTCCAAGAACAAGAAGAGGAAGGCTCAATCTCAAAACTTTGCTGTAATTACCCCTGCTATGCCAATTACTCAAGTCCCTCCAACACATCAACAAGCGGTAAACAACCAATCGCTGATGAGAAAGCCATACGCTGGACCCCATCCACTGTGTAACATCTGCAATTACCATCATCCCGCTAACACTCAATGTCGTCAATGCACAAATTGTGGTCGTTTGGGTCATACATTCAACGTGTGCAGGAGTGCTGCTAAAGCTCCGACTAATGCACCAGTTCACCAACATCTTCCTGCAATTACCCAGGGTCGTGCATGCTATCAATGTGGTGATCCGAACCATTTTCGCAATCGATGCCCTCAACTTGTCATCCCGGTTCCTACGGCTCAAGGACGTGCTTTCAACATTAATGCTCAACAAGCTCAAGCCACCAATGATGTGGTGTTGAATAATTCTTGTCCTTGATTTCGTCTTCATGATGTAATTCAAGATTTGTAATCGTGATTTTCCTTTTGTTACATTGATGTAATTTGAAAATTTCTAAATTTCTAATTGAGATATTTTTCCTTTCGTTGTTAAGTCTAACTTTGAACCGTTTGCACCGTGGGAGATGAAAGAGTTTGTAAGTCAACCTATGACTAAGGACACTCGAATCTCCTAAATGATTCTAACTCATCAAAACAGGGGTGATTCCCTTACTTTGGTGATGAATCTTTATTCATTTCAATAAATGTTTTTCAATGATTTGTTTTATGAAATTTCATCCTCTGGATTAGGGTGATTTCCTTATCTCGATGACTGACTTCAACTATTCACTTTGGAACTTGCATTTCACAAATGACATGATCTCACCAAAATAGGATTGAAACCCGTACTTTGGTGACAAATGTCAATCTTCGATTGTTTTCTTGTTATTATCA
Organism: Flaveria linearis; assembly: GCA_024085815.1. Taxonomy (NCBI): domain Eukaryota; kingdom Viridiplantae; phylum Streptophyta; class Magnoliopsida; order Asterales; family Asteraceae; genus Flaveria; species Flaveria linearis. The sequence goes on from CM044014.1 coordinate 6,279,444, forward strand.
AGCTCAATCATCAAGATACGCGTGAAATTCATACCTTGATGATAATTTCATTTTTATGGATTGTATTTTTTTCAAATGAAACAACCTCGTCAAAGTAGGAGTGAATTCTGGATTTTGATGAGGAAGTCTATCTTATTATATTTTGTTTTTGTAAGAATTCATCGTTAAGATAGGAGTGATTTCCCTTACCTTAATGGTGAGTTATCTCATCTTATTTCTGTAGATCCTCAGATCGAACTTTTTGGATTGGTAAGCTAGTGGTCATACCTTGAAAGTACACCATCAAGATAGGGGTGAAAACCATACCTTGATGACTATTCTCATTTCTTGATCATCAACTTACCATGGTGTAATCAAGTGACGAGAGGCATGTAGTATCTTGAAGGGTGAAATAATATAGTGTTTCGACCTATCAAGCCAAAGCATGATCTCTGAACTTGAAAAGAGACCCGATCGCTTTAAGTTGATTTTGATTTCAAGTTTGGATCATTTAAATTCTTAAATCGATTTCTTTCCCTTTGTTCTCATGTTTTGATTTGATCTAGCTACATAGAACCATTTATCCTTATCTATTGACTTTCATTGTGAGTTATCATCAAAACCTGATTACGTGATGGTAGTCTTCCTAAACAATCTTTTGTCAAGTAAAGATATTATCTCTGATCGTGATGGTCGCTTCATCTCTCGTTTTCTGGAAAAGTCTCCAATCAGCTCTCGAAACTCAACCGAATCTTAACACAGCTTATCAACCGCAAACCGACGGTCAGACTGAAAGAATGATACAACCCTCGAGGATATGCTCCGGGCTTGCGTCAGTGATTTCAGTGGGTCGTGGAATTCTTATTTTCCGTCGATCGAATTCTCTTACAATAACAATCACCATACCAACATTTAGATGGCACCATTTGAGGCCTTGTATGGCCGAAAATGTTGATCTCCCATCTATTGGTCTTGAAATAGTAAAACACTTTAGACTCTCTTTTTACCTCTAATGGCTCTGCCATTGCACATAAAGTAAACACTAAAGAGGTCAGCTTAATCGATGACGAGTTTTCTTCTTTTGATACCTCATCAGAACCCGAAAAGTTCTTCAAGGTATACCTCGGAAACATAAAAACACAAACTGTATCAAGAAAGAAGAAGAAAATCACTATGATCTATCTCTGATGAACAAAGTTCTAGAAACATACAAGATATTCCCAAATCAGAAAGGAAACCTAAGATTCCTCTTGTTGAAAATCATGGGTCGTGAACCGACAAAATTCATAAGATCCATGATAACTTGGTCGCTGCTAGGAAATCGTCAAAAGCATTATGCCGGCAAAACACGTAAGCCCATGGAATACAATGTCAGAAATCTCGTACTTTTTAAGGTATCACCTTAGAAGGTAGTGATCCGTTTTGGAAAGAAAGGCAAGCTAGCACCTCGTTACGTAAGACCATTCAAAGTACACGAGCGAATTGGGAAAGTAGCCTACAAGCTTGAACTACCCCAAGAGCTCAGCAATATACAACCAACGTTTCATGTTTCAAATCTCAAGAAATGTCTTGCCGATAAAAATCTCCACATTCCACTCAATGAAGTCCAGATTGATGAATCTATGCACATTATTGAGAAACCTGTGGAAATTATGGATCGGGAAGTCAGACAACTCAAACGTAGTCGGATACCCATTGTCAAAGTTCGCTGGAAATCTAAACGTGACCCAGAATTCACCTGGGAACGTGAGGACCAAATGAAAACCCAGTATCCTTATCATTTCATTTCAGCCTTCTCGTGAACAAATTTCGGGACGAAATTTCCTAAAGCAGGGGAGACTGTAACATCTCGTAATTCTCGTTAATCTAAAATTTTACTTTGTTAGATCTAAAAAAAAAATAATAATAATAATAATAATGATAATAATAATAAATTATATTCTTAATCTTGTAATAATATAAATTTTATCATGTTAAAACTTGAAAATTACCTAGTTCTTACATAAAATATTAATATTAACTATCACATGGACTAAAATGTAACTTAAATTAAAACTAAAACCCAAACTTTGGGTCAATATGGAACAAGGGTAAAATTCAGGGACCATTGTGTAATTTTCAAAAACAACCCAACCCCACCCCCATCTCCCTCGCTGTATTCCCGTGATTTTTCTAACCCCATTGTCGGCCAACACACCTCAAATTCGGGCACCACGGAATTTTTTAATCAAAAGGAGACCTACACTAACGAAATTCGGGACCCTTAAAACCTTCCTATGTAATCAATTTCATTCGAAAACAAATCAAGAACACCACCAACCGAGCACCCTCGATCGGACCTGCAACCTCTGTAAAATCCCATTTCCGATCAAATTTAATCAAAATTAACATAGGGTTATTGTTCCTTATCACCATACGAAGCTAACCCTAAGATTAATTTGATTATGGTTATGGTTTGAGCATGATTCGACTACCTCCTGCGGTCGCGACCTGCAACTCCGTGGAACACCATTAATCGAGCTTCAAACTTCGAAATTAACATTGGGTTTTGTTTCTATATCATCATTCGAAGCTACCCTAGAGTTTAATTTGATTATCATCACGTTTTGGGCATCAATCAATCATCACGAGTGCCGCGACCTGTTCATCATTGGGTAAGGCATCAATCGAACTCTATCCATGAAATTAAACACATACATGTTCGGTTTTTCATGGGGAACAAAAGCCCCATGATTCCCGAAGCTATCTATGTCGAATTCGCGTTCAATTTGGGGGGATTTGATCTAGGGTTCTTATGTGGAAATTGGGGTTGATTGAGGTGTTGTTTAAAACAATTTGGAACTGGTCTTAAACGCGGCCAAGGCCCTTAGCTCGCTGGTTCCTGCGTTCCATGTATTCCAAGAGGTCCCGGGTTCGACCCCGGGCACCTACACATATTTTTTTAAGCTTCTTTTAAGCTCTAAAAATTCTAAAAAAATTCATAAAAATCATAAAAAATATTTTTAAGACATTAAAAATATTTAAACAATTAAATTATTTTTCTGGAATTTATTTCAATATTTTATCTATTTTTAATAAATGTTTTAAATAAATAAAGTTATAAATAATACAAAATTATTTAAATAAAAATGAACTCCTAATAATAATTTAATTTATTGAATTATTATTTGACACAATATTATTTGTAATAATTTCACACAATATTTATTATTGTTTAAATAATGATTAAATATATAAATTTATTATATTTAAATCATTTTAAATAACAATTTCATTTCTTTTAATAAATTAAATAATTAAACATATTAGTTAATTATCACATAATTAATTAATAAGATTAATTATTTATTTTTCCACATTTTCACAATAAATCAAACAGATACGTAAACTAATACGTTTATTTCTAAAATCTAAACATAATCATTTTCAATAAATCTATTTGTTTCAAGACATACAAATTAGATAGAATATTTAAACCACCATTCAAAATCAAAATGGAAACCTTAAAACATTCCCAAACTTTCAAATCATTATTATTCTAACACGAGACACCGTTCCTTAGGTTAACCGTAAGGAAATCACAGGTGTCTAATCTATCACGTTCAAAATTCAATCTCATCAATCAGGTGAGTATTCATATCCCCTTTTTATATCATTTCCTATTTGGGGGAAATCATGTGATACAATATATTCAATCATGATATTCTATTGTTATTTCATTCTAAATTCAATTCAAGACAGGTTATGTTATTACTTGCAATTATGTGATCATACTGTGATAAACTGGACGACAGTAAAACCCTAATTCAATCAATCATTCAATCCTGGCAACAATGTAGATCTACCGGTTTGGATAACCCACCCCATATGAATAGTCGAGTGGTGATTGTGCCAGAGGCAATAGTCAATCTATGGTGTATGTGTGGAGTCTATTATATGCAAGTGTCAAGTCAAGGGGTTTATATTGTGTCGGTTTATCTATATGTTTTACTATTGCAATATAAGTCTTAACGTTACCTTGTGAATTGAATTATTCTCAATCAATCAATCAATCTATATGTATACTCAAACTATGATTACTCACCAGCTAATTCGTTAGCTGACTTTATTTTCTCACATGATTTCAGGTTAAGCAAGCTAGTGGACTTCTACTTGATCATATAAGACCTGGACTTAGTCAAAACAAAAGACAATTATTATTTGTGACTTTAACTGTTGTATTTGTATCTATTAAATTCATGTTATCATGTAATCTGATTTTAATATTATTTACACAATTAGACAATCATGAGTTATGAACAATCAATCATTCCCTCGTCCGCTCCGATGATTCCGCCGTCGGTCGGGGTGTGACAACACAATGCCTTCTTTCACCATAAAATGGCATTTCTCCCAATTTAATACCAAGTTGGACTCTTCACATCTCGCGAGCATTTTCTTCAAATTGCTTAAACAATTATCAAAAGAACATCCAAAAACTGAGAAGTCATCCATGAACACTTCCATGGAGTCTTCGATCATATCATGAAATATGGCCACCATACACCTTTGAAACGTGGCCGGAGCATTACACAATCCAAATGGCATTCGCCGATAAGCAAATGTGCCATAAGGACATGTGAATGTGGTCTTCTCTTGATCATCGGGTGCAATCGGGATTTGGAAGTAACCTGAAAAACCATCAAGAAAGCAATAAAACATATTCCCAGATAACCTTTCTAACATTTGATCAATAAAAGGAAGAGGGAAATGGTCCTTTCTCGTTGCATCGTTAAGTTTGCGATAATCAATGCAAACCCTCCAACCTGTGATGGTCCTTGTGGGTATTAATTCATTCTTTTCATTGGTTACCACCGTCATACCTCCTTTCTTTGGTACCACTTGTACCGGACTCACCCATGCAGAATCTGAGATTGGGTAAATCAAACCTGCATCAAGAAGTTTGATTACTTCCTTTTTAACCACTTCTTGCATATTAGGGTTGAGGCGACGTTGATGTTGGACAACTGGCTTGTAATCATCTTCCATTAAAATTTTATGAGTACAAAAAGATGGATTTATTCCTTTTATATCCATAATCTTCCAAGCCATAGCTTTCTTGTGCATCTTCAAGACGTTTAAAAGTTTGACTTTTTCATCACCTGTCAAACCAGAAGCAATAATAACGGGTAATTTGGAGTCATCATCAAGATAAGCATACTCAAGATGAGCGGGTAGCTCCTTGAGTTCCAATGATGGTGGTTCTTCAATTGATGACTTTGCTTTTGGTTCCTTCTCTCGATCAACCACTTCAAGAACTTCATGAACTTCCACATCAGAGGATGGTTCATCCGCTGACATACAAGTTAGCTCGCCACAAATCTGGTTAGCTTGATCGGCATCAAGCTTTTCATCATCAAACAACTGTGTTTCCAAAACATCATGTTCAACCATTTCCTGCACACAATCATCCACATGGCAATCAATAGTATCAACAAAATAAAGTGTATCATCATGGATTTGAGAATGTTGCATGGAATCCTTTATCTTAAAAACCACCTCTTCTTCATCTACGCGAAGGGTCAATTTACCTTCAAACACATCTACTAAGGCTCTAGATGTAGCTAAAAAGGGGCGACCAAGAATGAGAGGTACGTTCTTGTCTTCATCCATATCAAGGATTACAAAATCTACAGGAAACACAAACTTACCAATTCTTACCAACATATTCTCAACTATACCTCTCGGGTATTTCACCGAGCGATCGGCAAGTTGAATGCTCATACGTGTTGGTTGTGGTTCTCCTAGGTCTAGCCTTTCAAACATGGAATATGGCATCAAGTTGATGCTAGCACCTAGGTCAGCTAGAGCATTATTTACAGTCAAACTACCAATCAAGCAAGGAAGTGTGAAACTTCCCGGGTCTTTCATTTTCTGTGGTAGCTTATTTTGAAGCACCGCTGAGCATTCTTCATTTAGAACCACATGTGAAAGTTCCTCAAGCTTCTGTTTATTTGTTAGAAGATCTTTGAGAAATTTGGCATACTTGGGCATCTGTGATAAAGCTTCAACAAACGGTAAGTTTATATGTAATTGTTTAAATAGGTCAAGAAATTTACCGTATTGTTGGTCCATCTTTTCTTTCTTCAAACGCCCCGGGTATGGAATAGTGGGCTTGTACACTTTCAATGGTTCTTTGACTTGTGCTGTACTTTCTGGGCCTCGCCTAGTGTTAGGCACCTCGTCTTGAACCTCGACTTCTACCTCTTCAACCACTGGCTTAGATGTGGAAATCGTCTCAATCTCTTTAGTGGTTTTACCACTCCTTAAAGTAATTGCTTTACAATCTTCTCGTGGATTTGCTTCGGTGTTACTCGGGAGTTTACCCTTCTCCCTTTCGGCTAGCAAACTAGCCATTTGACCCATTTGATTCTCAATACCCCGAATCGCCGAACCTTGACTTCTTAATTCATCCGAAAATTGTTGTTGTCGAACTTCGGCTTGATCATGACGAGCTTCAGATTTTTGATGACGGGATTCGGCAGTGGACAAGAATTGTGCCATCATCTCTTCCAAATTTGATCTTTTCTCGGGTTGCGAACCACTACTTGAACCTTGATTTTGGTATTGATTTTGTTTTTGAGGTCGAGAGTGATCTTGGTGTTGTGGTTGAAATGATTGTTGGATTTGTTGGAATGGTGGTCTTTGTTGAAAACCCGGAGGTTGGTTGCTTCCACTTGCCTTCCAACTAAAATTGGGATGATTCTTCCAACCTGGGTTATAAGTGTTACTGTACGGATTGTTTTGAGATCGATATTGGTTACTCATGAAATCCACTTGTTCATTCACATTGTAGACAACTCCATGATGACAATCGGAGCTCATATGCGCACCACCACACAAATGACAACTTGCTTGCACTTGGTTCAATTGCATTTGATTAATTCTTTTAGCCATTGTTTCCATTTGTACAGCTAGAGATGTGTAGTCGTCTAGATGGTGAACCCTTTGTCTTGATGGTCTACTTCGTGAAGATGGCCCTTGATAAGTGTTCATTGCCAATTGTTCAAGTATGGCATACCCCTCCGTAGGGTTTTCATGGCTAAAGATCCTCCAGCTGTAGCATCGACTATTTGGCGATCTTGTGGATACAACCCGTTGTAAAAGGTAGTAACTTGCATCCACTCATCCAACCCGTGATGTGGACATTTCCTCATCATCTCCTTATATCGTTCCCAAGCTTCATAAAGTGATTCTCCTTCATCCTGCATAAAAGAAGTGATATTATTCCTCAATCTTGCAGTTTTAGATGGTGGAAAATATCTAAATAAAAATTTTTGAGCAAGATCCTCCCAAGTGGTTATAGAACCAGCAGGAAGTGAGTTTAACCAAGCCTTTGCTCGATCACGAAGGGAGAATGGGAAAAGCCTAAGCTTGCTTGCATCATCGGACAATCCGTTCGTCTTGAACGTATCACAAATTTCCAAAAAGTTTGCTATATGAGCATTCGGGTCTTCCTCTGATAAACCATAAAACTGAACATTGTTTTGAATCATTTGAATCATTTGTGGTCGAATTTCAAAGTTATTGGCTTCAACTGCCGGTCTGACAATACTTGATGCCAAACCACCCAACGATGGTCTTGCATAATCATAGATGGTTCTCTGTTCATTGTTTCGATTCCCCATGTCTTCCGAGTTTGTGTCCTCGGAATTGTCTTCTTCTTCGGTGTCGGTTTCCTCGGTAATTTGTGCACGAGTAGCTTCACTATCGATTTCCTTAGCTATTTGTATAGATTTTGCCCTTAAGTTTCTTCTCTTAAGTAATTTCTCCGGATTTGAATATGGTTCAATCAGGTCCTCGACAGGTGAAGATGTGGACATAAGCTTCCTGATAACACAACACAATACCAAGCACCGTAAAAAGGACAAAAGATAAACACTAGTAAAATGTAAAAATGCAAAATAAAATATACACAAATGGTTAAAGTAGCAACTTCGATCTTTCTTGAAATCACCGTGTCCCCGGCAACGGCGCCAAAAACTTGATGTGTGTAAAGTATATATATTTTAAATAAGGATTTTTCACACAATTTGAGTTTTAATTTAAGAAACGATTATCACTCTTAAACCAACTACACACAATAGGCAAGTGCACCTATCGCATAATAGTATAGTTCTAGGTAAGAACCGAGTATCGATCCGTGGACACAATGGCTCCCAATACTAAATCATCATCACTATTTAACCGATCAATTGAGTTTGGATTTGTGAGTATTATAGTTAACTAAAACGATTAACAAATTAAACTAGTAAATTAAGAAAATAAAGATGAAGATACACAATCAATTAAATATATCACTTGGACTTTGATTCCACTTAGCATAGAATTAACAACTAGCACAAATTCGAGGTGAGATCATTTCTTACACATGAAACATGGAAATAGCCTAAACCCCCGTCAAGGATATCTAAACATATACCATTCGGAAAGCTAGAACGATAAACACACAATAGCCACCTAAAGTTATGCCATGAAGAACTAATGATATAATTATGTCGATGTTAAAGATGAATTAGACTCCCGTTAGGGTTACCTAATTCCACAAATCTTTGGAAAGTTAACACGATAAACACATGATAACCACCTAAACTTGGAAAAATAGACAAAACTATAATTACTCTTCAACTCATAAACTTCATACCACGATTACAAAACAATTCATAACCAATGACAAGAGATATTTATGACATACACTATGGTTTTCTCAAACATAAGCATAAGGATGCACATTTAACCAATTCTACTAAGTCTTCAACCTTCATTCACCATTCCTAGTCAAATGTCATAAGATTACATACAAAATATGCAATTATATGCATAAGTCTTGCAAGAACATGAAGTTTTCCAACATAACATGCTTACAACACCCACAAGGTTGAACATTTCATCAAATTAGAATAAACACACACAATCATTGAAGAATAATCAAGTTTTATCATAGCATAAACATAAACATCACCAAGAATCATGAACAAGTTGTTAAATCATGCTAAGTTTCGTCTAATCCAAGTGATAACAAGAGTTTAGCCCATAAGGCTTACAAAAGACACACCCAAACTCAAGAATATGAAAGAACTCATAGTAGATCTAGAGGAATTCAAACCAATTTTGAGGGGAAATGGGTGGATGATTGTTAGATTCTTCTTGAAAGTGTGAAATCTTCAATCTTGACCTTCAAATCTTCTAAAAACTCTTGAGAAATGTTCAAAGACACCTAAAGGGTTTTGAGAGGCTAGGGTTTTGAAAGAAAATGAAAGTGTTTTGGAAATGAGGTGTACTAGGGTTATAAACCCGTTTTCTGCCCGAATATGGCCATATCTGAAGTGATATGACCATATTCAGCATCAAAAAGGGGCTATTTGAGATTTGACAGCTTATATGGCCATATTCAGCTGAATATGGTCATATCAGAAGCATTTTTCCTCTTGAACTTCTTTAAATCTTGGACTTTCTTCACAAAAATCACCGAGCTTCATCCGAAACCTACAAGATTCAAATAAAACACAAATAAGTGTCTAAATATTGAATTTTGTAACAAAAATGACTTAAAATGCAAAGAAATACATATTAAAAACATGTATATTTATTATCATATCACTTAGCCAATCTTATATACTTGTAATCAAGTCGAGGTTTGATTGTGAAGATATGTGTTCTATAACCTTACTAGCTTATAACCTATGACATGAATTGCAACTTATAATCTTTTCTTATTATGTATGAAAACATTGGAAACTCACCAACTATTTTTAGTTGACCTTTTATTTTTATCATGTTTCAGGTGACCCCCAAGTTTAAAGTGGTCTTTTGAAGCTTGCAATAAAACTAGGACGTGGACCTAGATAAATAAATGAAACGTTATGTTATATTTTGATATTCGTTTGGATGTATTTCGTGATTGAGACTTGTGTTTGTAATTCCTATTGAAACTATTAATTTGATTATTTACATTTAAACATAGCGTTATGTGGCTGTGAACAATCTTATCCCTCACACCTCGACGATTCCGCCGTCAAGGTTGGGGTGTGACAGATTGGTATTAGAGCCCGTAACTATAGGGAATTAGGTTATTAGAAATGGTGACCTAGACTATAGCATATGCATGAACCTTATAGAATTATATTTCTATCTTTTAAAAGTATATGGTTTGCATGCTACATGATGCTATGTTCCCTTATGTGCAATTTGATGCCTTAGCATAGGATTGCCTAAACATTTCTACATGTCTCCCAAACTTACATTTGACTCGTAGACTCTCCCCGAACATGAAACCTCTAATCTTATTCTCGACGACACGTGGAAATCATATACTTATGCTTATGACTTGGATCTTTAGACGTTATGTCTAATCTATATAAATCTCATCAAGGTTTTGATTTCATGAACCTAAGAAATATTGTGTGACACATAGACACCTGTATTCTGGATTTCCTGGCAAAAAGCCTTCGGGCTAAGGCAAGCGTATTCGTATAAATCTCATTGAGGGGCCCGTTACGCTTACCTGGGGATTTCTGGGATGAGTGATAAACTATGGTCAAAATACACAAATCTCTAAGGCAAATGAGTCAACTTACCTTGACGTGTCCACGGTTCCAAATGATAATGCGTTATCAAATGGAATCATTCCGTGTACCTTACAACCTTTAGCCTACCTTTGTCTAAACTAATATTCTTTGTTATCCTCACTCCCGTAACTAGCTCCTTTTTGTATGTCCAGCATGTCTCGACAACTTGCAAAACGTGGAAACTCCAACCGCAAGCTGGCAGCAATGATCGCCAAACAAATGGCTGCTGTGCTCCCAACCATGGTTGCTGAACTTACTAGCACCATGATGGCTAATAGCAACAACACCAATGGAAACAACAACGGTGCTCAAGGAGAAAATAGCAACAGCCGAAATGGGAACGATCGTACTTGCACCTTCAAACACTTCAACTCTTGCAAACCCACCAACTTTAGTGGCAAGGAAGGAGCCACTGGTCTTCTTGAGTGGTTCGAAGGCATGGAAAACACTTTCGCCAATTGTGAGTGTCCCGAGGCACTCAAAGTCCGTTATGCCACTAGTATGCTCCAACAAAGAGCACTTACCTGGTGGAATAGCGAGAAGAGAAACCGAGGAGCTGATGCTATTTTGGCACTCTCTTGGGATGAGTTCAAGAACATCGCCATCGCGAAGTTCTGCCCGAGAAGTGAATTGCAAAAGCTGGAAGAAGAATTCTGGAATTTGAAGCAAAACGATGGTGATCATTTGGCCTACTCAACTAGGCATCATGAGTTGAGTTTATTATTGCCTCACATGGTCGATACCGTTCCCCGCAACATCGAGAAATTCATTAAGGGTGTACCGCCCAAAATTCAAGATGCTGTAGTGGGTAGCCGACCCACAACTTTAGAAGAAGCCATTACTATCACCGCTCAACTCACCGAGAACCATATTCGAGCAGGCACCATGTCTGTGAAAGGTGCAAAGAAGGTGGAAAAGATGGCTAGTGAGGACATTAAGGAGACCAAAGCTGAACCATCCAACAACAACAACAACAACAAGAAGCGCAAGTTTACACCGGCACGCAACTATGCTGTGGCTGCAACCAACAACCCCAAAACAACTTGTACCTACCACTGCACCTGTGGCACAAGTGCCTGGGGCTAGAGCCTATGCTGGTCCGCAACCCATGTGCAACACGTGTAGGTATCATCATCCGGGAAATCAACCATGCCGTATCTGTACCTTATGTGGTAAATATGGTCACTGGGTGGCGACTTGTCACCGTGCTCCTAACAACGCCGCCATGGTCACAAACTGTGTTTGCTACAATTGTGGAGAACCTGGTCATTTCCGCCCACAATGCCCTCGCCCTGTGGGTAATGTGCCACCAGCCCGAGGACGTGCTTTCAATATCAACGCTAACCAAGCACAAGTCAGCAATGACGTTGTGAATGGTACGACGTTGAATCCTGTTTAAATCATTTCATGTACTATTGATGTTTTCTATCTTTGTATTCAACGTATTCAATAATAAAATTTTTACCAAACAGGTATGTATCATGTGAATGATCATTATGCATCTGTATTATTTGATTCGGGTGCGGATAAGAGTTTCGTGTCGTTAGAATTCGAACCCGTACTTGCTAAACCACGTATTAATCTGAAAAGACCCTACACGGTCGAAGTCGCCGATGGAAATCTATTGTCGTTGACGCCATAATACGTGATTGCATCATAAGCCTTAACGAACACGAATCCTCCATTGATCTTATTCCTATGGAACTTGGAAGCTTCGACGTTATCATTGGTATGGATTGGTTAGCCAAACACCATGCCGAGATCGTTTGCTTTGAGAAGTGTATCCGTATACCGTTACCATCTGGGGATACTTTGAAAGTGTTCGGCGAGAAACCATCCCAAAGACTTAAACTCATGTCTTGCACTCAAGCCCGAAAGTGCTTAACCAAGAATATATGGCCTTCTTAGCTTACGTGGTCAACACAAAAGTCAAAGGGAAAGAACTTAAGGATGTCCCTATCGTACGAGACTTTCCTGAAGTATTTCCCGATGACCTTAGCGGTTTACCTCCCGTACATGAAGTCGAGTTTAAAATTGACTTGATACCGGGAGCAAACCTCGTGGCTAAGTCACCATATCGGCTTGCACCATCGGAAATGCAAGAACTCTCTAGTCAACTTCAAGAATTGACTGATAAAGGTTTCATTCGCCCTAGTTCTTCTCCTTGGGGTGCACCTGTCTTATTTGTAAAGAAGAAAGATGGGTCATTCCGTATGTGTATCGATTACCGGGAGCTCAACAAGTTGACCATCAAGAACCGGTATCCCCTTCCTCGTATCGACGACCTGTTCGATCAACTTCAAGGAGCTGCTATATTCTCGAAGATTGATCTACGTTCTTGATATCATCAATTACGAGTCCATGACGATGACATCCCAAAGACCGCGTTTCGTACTCGTTATGGACACTACGAGTTTACGGTTATGCCTTTCGGCTTAACAAATGCTCCTGCGATCTTCATGGATCTTATGAACGGGTGTGCAAGCCATACCTAGAAAAATTTGTCATCGTTTTCATCGATGACATTCTCATTTATTCCAAGTCCCGTTCCGATCATGAACTTCATCTCCGTCAAATCCTCGATCTGTTGAAGAAGGAACAACTGTATGCGAAGTTCTCTAAGTGTGATTTCTGGCTCGAGGAAGTTCAATTTCTAGGACACGTGGTGAATAGCCAAGGAATTCACGTTGACCCTGCAAAGGTGGAAGCTGTGAAAAATTGGGGTGCTCCCACGACTCCGACCGAGATTCGTTCTTTCCTTGGTCTTGCTGGTTATTACCGACGATTCATCGCCAACTTTTCAAGGATCGCGAAGCCACTCACTTCCTTGACACAAAAGAATAAACCATTCGAGTGGGGGCCCGAACAAGAGGAAGCTTTTGAAGCGTTAAAGCACAAACTGTGCAATGCTCCTATCTTGACCCTACCCGATGGAAACGAAGATTTCACCGTATATTGTGATGCATCAAAACAAGGCCTTGGTTGCGTTCTTATGCAACGAGGAAAGGTCATAGCATATGCATCAAGACAATTGAAGGTTCACGAGGTGAATTACACAACCCACGATCTCGAGCTTGGTGCTGTTGTTTTTGCCTTGAAAATTTGGAGGCATTACCTTTATGGTACGAAATGTACAGTCTACACCGATCACAAAAGCCTTCAACACGTTTTTACTCAAAAGATCTCAATATGAGACAACGTCGTTGGGTTGAGTTGATTAATGATTATGACTGTGACATTCGTTACCACCCTGGGAAGGCAAATGTCGTAGCCGATGCACTAAGTCGTAAAGTCCATAACAAGATGACCTCGTTTCAAGAGATTCGCGATCGAAGACAGTGGTTTGATGCTTTGAGAAGATTCGATACTGAAATTCGGCTAGATGTCAACAAGGCTACCGTACTGCTACAAAATTTGAGAATAGATTGTGATATCGAGTCTAGTATCTTGGAGGCTCAACAAATGACTCAACAAGAAGGAAGAATGAAGGATGAACTGGAGCATAACCTTCTAACTCAACTGGAGACGAAACCTAATGGGTTGATGTACTTCGCGAATCGAATTTGGGTTCCAAATCGTGATAATCTTCGTACCCTTGTCATGGACGAAGCTCATCAAACTCGTTATTCTATTCATCCTGGCTCCGATAAAATGTACATGGACCTGCGTGGTCAATATTGGTGGCCTGGGATGAAGAAAGACATAGCGACTTATGTAGCTAAGTGCCTCACATGTACGAAGGTTAAAGCCGAACATCAACGTCCAAGTGGGTTACTTGAACAACCCGAGATTCCTATGTGGAAGTGGGAACACATATCCATGGACTTCATAACTAAACTACCCCGAACCTCTCGAGGACATGATAGCATATGGGTGATCATTGACCGATTGACCAAATCGGCACATTTTATACCCATACGTGACACTTACAAGACGTCAAGATTGGCTCGTATATACGTTGATGAAATTGTAAGTCGTCATGGGTGCCTCTTCATATCATATCCGACCGTGACGCCCGTTTCACTTCGCATTTTTGGACGTCTATGCAAGAACTCTTGGGTACACAACTAGATCTAAGCACGGCTTACCATCCTCAAACTGATGGTCAAGCTGAGCGGACGATCCAAACCCTGGAGGATTTGCTACGCCTGTGTGTCCTTGACTTTGGTGGTGATTGGGATACGCATCTGTCGCTTGCGGAGTTTTCGTATAACAACAGTTATCACTCGAGTATCAAGATGGCACCATTCGAAGCACTTTACGGTCGAAAATGTCGTTCACCGATCTGCTGGACCGACATTGGTGAAAACCTCATCACTGGTCCTGAACTCATACAAGAGACGACCGATAAAGTTTCTATCATCCGAAGGAACCTTGAAGTGGCAAGAAGTCGACAAAAGAGCTATGCTGATAAGCGACGTAAGCCATTGGAATTCCAAGTTGGGGAGATGGTTCTTCTTAAGGTTTCACCGTGGAAGGGTGTTGTTCGCTTTGGAAGAAAGGGTAAACTGGCTCCAAGATTTGTAGGACCTTTCAAGATTCTGAAAAGGATTGGGAAAGTGGCTTACAAACTGGAATTACCTTCCGACCTTAGTGGAATTCATCCTGTGTTCCATGTTTCGAATTTGAGGAAGTGTCTGGCTGACGAAGGTCTGCATGTTCCGTTGGGTGACATCCAGATCGACGAGTCATTACACTTTGTCGAGAAACCCGTTGAAGTTATGGATCGCATTATGAAGAAGACTAGAACCACCACAACCCCAATCGTCAAGGTTCGTTGGGAGAATAAGCGTGGCGCTGAATTTACTTGGGAACGTGAGGAGCACATGAAGAAGAAATACCCGTATCTATTCGCATAGTTTCATTCTTAATTTCGGGACGAAATTCTTTCAAGTTGGGGAGACTGTAACATCTTGTAATTTTGAATTAATATAAAGTTAGTTTTGCTAATAATAAATAATAAATTAATAATAATAATAATAATAATAATAATAATAATAATGAAATAATAATAATAACAATAGTTAATTACAAAAGAATAATAATAATAATAACTAATCATAATAGTAATAATAATACTAGTTTAATTATAAAAATAATAACCATAATGACAATGGTAATAATAATATAATAATATAAATATTATGGATAATAATAAATAATAATAATAATAATAATAATAATAATAATAATAGTAATAATATAATAAAAATAATAAAACTTAGAATTTAAAGTCCAGGGGGTTGTTTTGATATTTTGAAAACTTAAAATGAAAGTATATTACTTAAATAAAAACAGTTAGAAAGAACAGGGACCATTTTGTAAATTCTGCAAACATTCCCCGTTTTCCCCGCCGGACACTCGCCGCCGGCCACCGATCTCCGGCGAGCCCGCAGCGGCCAAATTTCTCGATTTTTAATCAAAACAAACACACTGACAGCCTCATGTGCAAGATTCGAACGCATGCCTATAATTTAATTCGAAAATCAGACTGCAATTCGTCTCTGTTCCTCTCCACGCGATGTCGACAACTTTTACAGAGCTCAGATCGCACATTGAACTTTAATAATCAAATTCAGATCGCACTAACACACTTAAGATCTATTATAACACTCCTGTAACTTCAATTTCATTCAAAACAAATGAAAACCTTCCCTTCGATCGACTCCACTGCCGTGAACCTGCAACTCAATCAACAACTACCTTCCGAGCATTTAAACTTCAATTGATAAAGGGCTTTGCATAGAT
This sequence comes from Flaveria linearis, assembly GCA_024085815.1. Lineage (NCBI taxonomy): Eukaryota > Viridiplantae > Streptophyta > Magnoliopsida > Asterales > Asteraceae > Flaveria > Flaveria linearis. Next base: position 6,295,778 of record CM044014.1, read on the forward strand.
ATCATCACACGAAGCTTACTGCTGAGTTAATTCGATTATCATCAAAACTTCATCTCGAACCAATCTCATCTCTAACCGCGACTGTTCTTGATTCTGTGCTCGCCATTTGATCTCAAATCAGGTAATTAAACATACCTATAGGATCGTTTTTACATGGGGATTAAAAGCCCCATGATTTCAGAAGCATTCATGTCAAATTCGTGTTCAATTTGGAGATTCGAACCTAGGGCTCGAATTGGGGAAATGGGGTCTTGGTTAAGATGGTTTATAAGTATTGAGACCGGATTATTACCGCGGCCACGGCCTTTGGTTCACCGGTTACACACATTGCACCTCACAGTGGAGGTCCCGGGTTCGAACCCGGGAACCCCCATTATTTTTTTAGGCCTTTTTGGCCCCTAAAAATTGTATAAAAAAATTCTAAAAATTTTTGAAATCAGTTTTATAAACTTTAAATATTTTTCTTTGCATCAAACCAATTCTGCAAATTTATTTCTTAAAATATATTAATATTTGGTTTTATTTTATTAAAACAAATAATAAAACTAGTTAAATAACTTATAAATAGACTTTAAAATTTGTTTATCTTAACAAAACATTACAATTGGAGTATTTTCATGTTTTAGTCATTAATTATTATTGTTTCAAATAATAATAATTATTTGTCTTAAATAATAAATAATAAAAGTTTGTAGAAATTATATATTTTATAATTTCATAAATCATTTTAAATATTAATCTCTTGTAAAATATACAAACTAAAGGTTAGATTAATAATTTGTTATTAATCAAACGTTATTCCAATTAATCTTAAATAATTATAAAGTTTTATATATATTAAACCTTATCAATTTTTATACTTAAAATTTATTCTTAAAATACTAAAACACATATATGAAATTCTTCTAATGGATCGAAACGCGAATAATTACTTTATAAATTTAATTACTCGACAAACCTCACAATTCCAATTGAAACCCTAGTTCACGTTAAACATTAAAACTTATTATCAAGACTTTAACCTTGTGAATATATATTTACATATTTAGGTGCCTTGTAACGATTCACGTTGGAACGACGCCTACTATTCTTATTAATCGTCATTATATACTTATTTGACAAGTGAGTTTTCCTTGCCCCCTTTTACTTTATTTCACACCATTTTGGGGTGAAACATGATACTTATACTTTACACACTTATAAACGTTTGAGACTTGTAAAGCACTTGCAATTCATCTTTATATCTTGTCATGGTTATTTGTATGTTGTAAGTGATTATACGAGATACATAGTTTGTTACAATCATTAACTATTGCTAGCCTGGCGACGTCTTAGATCTTGGGCCTGACAAGCCTATTTGGTGCTAAAGTCGATGTATTGCCGACTCCTAGGAGCCGTATGCTTGTGCACTAGGGAACCAAATACACTTAGCCAATCTTATATACTTGTAATCAAGTCGAGGTTTGATTGTGAAGATATGTGTTCTATAACCTTACTATCTTATAACCTATGACATGAATTGCAACTTATAATCTTTTCTTATTATGTATGAAAACATTGGAAACTCACCAACTATTTTTAGTTGACCTTTTATTTTTATCATGTTTCAGGTGACCCCCAAGTTTAAAGTGGTCTTTTGAAGCTTGCAATAAAACTAGGACGTGGACCTAGATAAATAAATGAAACGTTATGTTATATTTTGATATTCGTTTGGATGTATTTCGTGATTGAGACTTGTGTTTGTAATTCCTATTGAAACTTAATTGATTATTTACATTTAAACATAGCGTTATGTGGCTTGTGAACAATCTTATCCCTCACACCTCGACGATTCCGCCGTCAAGGTTGGGGTGTGACACAAATACACATATACATCCATACACAAATACGCATATACATCTATTTTAATCACAATTCAACATACATATACACATACACATATACATCCATACATAAATACACATATACATCTTAAATATCCATTTTTTCATAACCATAAAACTTGCTAAACCTAATTCAAACAAATACATACATATTAACACATAATAACATTCCAAATACATACATTCTTATATTCATACATACACATATGTTATCTCAACTAACTTAACACCCATGTTCATAACCATATAAAAACAAAATTAGGTAAAATACATACATTCATCTCATTTTAAATTAGGCAAAACACAAAATTAGACAAAATACATACATTCATAACCATATTAACACACTAAACACATACATTCTTAAAACATACATACACACATAATACTTCATCTCAACTAACCTAAACACCCATGTTCATAACCATATAAAAACAAAATTAGGCAAAATACATACATTCATCTCATTTTAAATTACACAAATTTAACAATCTAAATACATACATTCTTATATCCATACATACAAAATAAATCTCAAAAACCCAAACAACTACAAATTAACACACTAAATACATACATTCTTTCTTATATACATACATACACACATGTTAAATATCTATTTTTCATAACAATAACATCTATTAAACATCTAATTTCAAAATATTAACTAAAACTTATCATAAAATTAGGTAAAATTCAGTTTATTACCTGAAATCAAGAGTGATGGTGGTGGCTACGGTGCAAAGGAGGCGGCGGCGGTGGTGGAGCGACGGTGGTGGAGCAGCGGTGGTGGAGCGCAGTAGCTTTGAAATGGCGGTGGTGGAGCGACGCGCGGTGGTGCAGCAGCGGTGTGGCGGTCGCCGGGAGTGGGAGGGAGTGGGGTGGGGTTGACGGTCGCCGGTCGCCGGTCGCCGTGGGGTGGGGAATGCGGTGAATGGGGGTGAGGGTTGAATGTGAAGACCAGATCTAAAAAAAAAGAAGTAAAGTGTGCAGGAAAACATGCTCAGGATTGATGTGTGGAATGTGGGCATGGATGTACTGCAAAACCAAATAACTAAACTATAATAAAAAAGATTGATAAAACCAAACTAAAATAATAGAAACTGGTTTAAAAACTAATGATTTGGTAAGCTTTCTTAAAAACTGGTTTTTATGGTTTGTTTACTATTAGAGTTGATTTAAATTTGTTCTCTAAGTTTTGACTAAAGTAATCATTTTTCTTCAAAACATTAAAAACATCAATTTACATTCAAAAGTTACATTATAAAAGTTTTATTATTTCGGATTTATTGAAACAACTAATAAAAATTTTGCACTGAAATTGAAACAAATTAAAAAAATTTAGAGGTAAATTGATGTTTTCAATATTTTAAAAGAAAATTATTATTTTTGACAAACCTTAATAATAGAATTGAACTTAATTCTTATTATTATGCGTGTAAGTAATCGAATTAGCTGAACCGCCACTAAAACAACATTTATATCTTTTATCTTCTATCGATAACATGTTATATGTGGAAAATTCTAATACATTCTTTTAATATAGATTACATTTTTTTTTGAACGGGGGTTAGTTGTTAGTATCACCAAGTTAGTAATATTCACTCATGTCAAGGTTTGAACATTGGATTTTTAAGAGAGGCAAAGCCTCCCACATCCCCCTTGACCACTAGGCCAAGAGATCATTGACATATAGATTACATATTAGTTGTTGTTTATTTATTTATAAATTAAAATCGTTAATATTTTAATTGACCAATATATAGTTGTATTTACCGATTGAAATTAATCTGAATCCACTCATGTTCAAGCCATCTTTTAACCATCGATTAACCAAATTAATCGAACTACTTATAGTTAAAATTGATCAGTTATGAAATCTAAAATCTAAAACATCGATTATAGGTTTGATTTTAACTCATTACGGAATTGACTCATGCTCACCTAAGTGATCATAAATTTCTTGATTTTAGATAAAAAGTTAGTTTTTTATATAAAATAAAATAAAGATAACTAACATTATAGGGAGGTGTTTAGTTAATTGTTATGAGCATATATTAAGTTATTATATTATAAAAATTAACCTTATATTAATCGGTTCCTATAGCTAGGCCGAAGATAAATACTCCCTAAGACTTGTTTTTAAACAAAAACTAAGGGTGGCAGGGTGTAGTGGTGTACTACGGAGGCAGTTGTTGGTGGCGGGGTGATGGTCGGTGATTGAGGCCGCAGAGTAGGGGTGACAGATGAGTGGTTGAAGATTTTAATTTTTTATTTATTTTTGAGCTCCTATACCTTTGAAAGGATTTTTAAAAAAAAAATACTTATGAAAGCTAGAGTTGGAATTAATTGCAATTTATTGCTAAATCAAACAAATTGAAACTAGAATGCAATTTCCAATTCTACAATTTCTACAAAACACCTCAGATTTTGATACCAACAATGGTATATTTATGTGTCTCACTAATATATGAGGCTATATGTAGAAAAACCCTCAGATACAAATCTCTAATGTACCTAACCTTAAGGTATGAAAATAATAACTACGGCTTGCAATTTAATAACAGTGCATATAATCATGATTATTAAAATTATTATTATTCTTATTAATCCATTGGTCGGTGGGGATTCTGGTTTTTTTTGTTTTTGTATATGTATTTATAGGTTTGTTCTAGGTGTGGGTTTGAGGTGGGGTTTTTTATAGGTTGTTTCAGTTTCTATTTGTACTGTGTCGCATTCTTACGATTTTGATGTTCGTCTGTTTTGTGTATGGTGTTGGGCTTTGATTTAGGGTTTTAATTCTATATGTCCTGGTGTGTTATGAATTTGGGGTTTTGATGTGTTTACTTTGGATATTTTGTGGTTTTGAACCTTCATTTGATTTTGGTTTAAGGTTACATTAAAACTCGTATAGACTTGGTAACGAGCGGCGCCAAACCTAGTTTAAGTAAATCTGATATGTTTGATTACGAAAGAAAAAGCCCATGAAATTTCGATGAATTTGATGAGGCCTCTAGGCCTGAGGGAGCACAAGTCCTTTTGTTGGCCTTTTGGCTTTATTGGGCCTCATTTTAACAAGTCCAAGATCAGATTTTATTGTTTTACATAAAACTTTTGTTACTTTGTTTTATTGTTATTAAGCAAGTACTTTAAAAACCTAAAATTGTAAAATATTAAGAAAACTTATCAGTAGAACGTGTTAAACTTAATCCTATTTTTAACAACTTTCGGTAAGTATTTGAGAATGGTATGTAATTAATTTGCAAATATGTAAAGAGATAAAGTGAAAATACCACATCCAGTGGTTTTTATGGATGTTAAAAAATCCATATACGTTCATCTTCAACTGAAAGTTTGTTTGTACTATGATCTTTTCTCTTGTCCTATAGAGACCATTGTTATAACATTTCACCAAGAAAATAACGATCACCTCTTCACTTCTCGTTAGTCAGATAGTGATCGATCTTTAACCATTTCACTAATCATGAAATGATCACCTTTACTTCTCTTTCTCTTTTAGTGGGGACACCTCTCTCAAGTTAGTTACATGATGTTGGTAATATACGTTGGCAATGAATAACCACGCTAACTCATTTTATTGAGTCCCTTGTTCTTGATTTTCATTTCCGTCTCCTCTAAATCATCTTTTTAAAAGATCCCTTTAAAAAACTATATATTATCATTTTAGCGCTTTGAACCTGTCAAATCAAAGTGCGAAAGTAAAGGCTGTTTAAATAGCGAGAGAAGAGAGAGAACAAAAATTCATCCAAGCATTGTATGGTCGATGCATTTTCAAACCTTGTATCAGTTGTGCTCCTTTTGTACTTATTTTTGTTCCTAAAAAATTATGTTGCAAGAGATCCAAAAGTGATTTGAATCTTATCACTCGTTTTAAGCATTAGGAAAATTATCCCTGATGGAGCATAAAAAGGAAAAGAAATCAAAGCTTTGTTTTATTAAGCATCTTTGCTTACTAGGTGATTTTGCTTTTATCTCTTTCCTCCTTTAGTCACTTTCCTATTTGTTAAAACCGTCTTCCCTCGACTTAATCTCGTTTAAATTATATATTCCCAAAGAGGCACAAGCATAAGGCCAAACGAAACAAAAGGGTATTTTTCTAGATGAAAATGAAAATGCCTCTGACAATGAACAATAAATAGTATCTTTCATCCCATTTGATTTCTCTCTTCTTAAAAATGATTCCTTCATAATCCTTGACCAAAAGATTTATAATGTTTATAAAACTTGATTAGTTCTAAAAAAAGATTCAAATTCTTAATAGGTTTTATAGACATTTTGATTGAATAAAAAAAAGCATTCCAAATGTTAATAAATTTGTGAACAATCTTCACATGTTAATTAAATTTCATTAGTTGATCTTGTATGTTGTCACTTGATGCTCATCATTCTTAGTTTTTCCATGAATTTGGATATTGATAAATTAACAAGAATCATTACTTCTCATATGAACGATCTCGTAAGTAGAGAGATTTTTTATTTAATATTAGTTTTCTCAACTTTCACTAATATTATGTTTCTAACATCGGTCAACCTGGGTGGTATGATGATAAAAAAGGGTACAAGTGTAATCCTTTTTTAGCATAACATACACATACTCAAATTTACAATACATCTCTTGTTTTTTAAAAGAAGATATGAAATCTTAGAAACAAGAAAAACACCATAGATACACTCTTCAGGTCATTCATTCCAACTTTTTTTGCTACACATTTTTAGTATCAAGATCTTAGCCGTTAAAAAAAAAAGAAAAAAAAAGAAAAAAAGAGGTATTCTTACTTTCTCCAAGAGAGGGGCCCTACCATTGAAGTGGACCCACATGATATGCAAGTCAAAGAGCAGCCAGAAGAATCAAGAAAATGCGAAGAATCAAGAAATGATCAGTCCCCTCTTCTCATATCCACCTCTATTAATCAATGCTCTCACACTCTTTCACTTTGAGTCCACCCAAAGAGAAGTGATTCCATTTTTGGGCAACATTTATCCTCCATCCTCTGTAACTTTCATCATTTTTTTAAGTAATCTTGATCTGGGATTTGGTCAATTTTCCATCTTTATGGAAACATTTGGTTGAATTTGTCAGATTGAAGTCTTTTGGTTGTTGGGTTTCTTGAAACGTTGCACAAAACTCATAATTTGTGCATAGTTATCTTTGGTTGTAGTTTTTTTTACTTCCTTGATTAGAGATTAATGAACACTATGGATCTTAATTTTATGTTTCCTTTGATGTCTAAACTTACTCTGTAATTAGATTGTGGGTTTCGTTTTCTGTTGGGTATTTGAAAATCTTCAATTGAATTTGATTGAACATTCAATGAAATAAGGTTTTTGCTTGTTCTCTGTTCTCATTGTTGTACTGGTCTTAATGATGATTGTTTCCATCAATTCCTTTACCCTTGAATCGAATTCTGTAATCAAAGGGGTTTAAAAAAAATTCATACTTTTTCTGGGTCTTTCTTAATATTTTTGGAACTTGAAGTGATTAGAGGCATTAGATATTTGCTAAAATAGATATGATTAGTACATTATAGGCGTTGCAATGAGTGCAACTTTCATTGTATTCGTCTGTGCTAGACTCATTTGTGGACGCTTTCGTCGATATGAGTCGCACCAATTATTTGAGATTGACTCAAGGATTGACATTGAGAGGGTATGTTATCCCCATCCTTAAACATAGTGCTTTACACTTCCTAATGTAAGATATTTGAAGCCACTTTAATTTTCACTGTATGATTGAATTAGAATCTGATATTTGATCATCAGGATAAGGAACTAACTAAACCCTTGCTGTTAGTTCATTTTGGTTTTGGAATTGATTCAATTTCCAGTAGTTTGTAATGATCAATGAATTGTGTTGTTAACTATTATGGTCATCAAGGTAGAACCTGTACTAAGAAGGATCTTGCTATTGGAATATCCGAAAACACCCTTATTGCATTTAGAAAGTTACAGTGTTACACAAAACTTAAATGGACCTTATCATCATATAATGTCTATGATACAGTATGCAAGTTATATGCCTTAAAAATTTATATAGAATTTGGTACTCCTTAACGTTTTTAGTCAATAATCTTCCATCATATGAATATTACAGCGTTCCAAGCACATAGTGTGTATTTGTTTGATTATTAATGATCATCTAATATACCCTTTAAATAATGTGACAAAAATACCTGAACTTGTATAAAAGTACCAGAGACAAAAGGTAAATGTTAGCAATTTAACAAGATATTCCACAATGAAAACTTCTACAATTTTATCAAGAGAAGGTTTACTTTGTGCAGATTTGTTTGGGAGATAATTCATCAGGTTGCACCAAAGATGGTTTCTTTAAGTTACCATTATATGCCCACCACAGCACAAAACATTTCCAATTTAATACTGCCTTTCATATCTATATTTTTAGTTGATTGTGTTAATATCTTTTGATGTGATTTCATTCTAATAATCTAAACATTTGGAAACACAATGACAGCAAGAGCATCGGGTCTAGGCCTTGAACCAGCTATGGTTGAAGCCATTCCCACACTTAATTTGACCGTGAAGCCTTCGATTCCTTGGAGGATGCTCAGTAAGTTTGGTCACCCACCCTTTCCCTAAATTCTTCTATTGAATCTAAAATTTTTGTTTTGTATCGTCGAGTTGCAAATAGTTAGTTACCAAATTATAGTAATTTGCTGTGTAAACATATAACAATCATGGTAGCGCATATCCTGGTCACTTGGTCTAACCCACAGTCGCGCTGATCCTGTAGCTATTAGAACCACAAAAAACAACATTTTACGGCTAGTTTGACTTTCTTTTTATGACTTTCTTTTATAAATGCAGGTGCACAATATGTTTAAGCGAATTCCAAGAGAAAGAAGTGCTAAGAATCATGCCAAACTGTGGGCATAGTTATCATCTTTCTTGCATAGATATGTGGCTAACGAAGCAAACAACTTGCCCCATGTGTCGTCTATCTGTTATTGCAACAAACAGCCCCCGATATGTCCAGGGATATCTCAATGGAGCGGTCCGCCATGGCTGCTACCACACCCTGATCAAGAAGTAGTCAAAGTCAAAGTCAAACCAAATGGATTCAACCATGGGAGGTGTAGGAGCAGGAACAGAAGCAGAAATGACAGATTATGAAAAAAAAGTTGAAAGATTTAGGGTTCTTTTTATCATTCTTGATTGCTTGGTGGTTGTACAAGATTTGGGATTGTTGTATATGGTTGCCTTTTTTGGTCTAATTCAACACAATGACTACTGCTTATAGAAGCATATTAGTTATTAAAATCATGAACATCTACGGTTACCAGCATAAGTTATAAACAATCTGTCTTCGATCAATTAATCTTATAGAAAGTAAAATTTTTCTAGGCAAGTAGGCGTAATGTAAGTTGATGTTATGTTTGGTAGATCTAGGAAGGGTAAAATAAGAGTACCCTTTCGTCTATAAAAAATATGCAGGATCGATTTCGGGTGGTTTCTCTCTCACTCACTAGTGAATCACACTCGGCAAGCAGTCTTTAGGAAGAGTTGATCACAATATAACAAGTAACAAGCAGTAAGAAATTAACACAGCAAGTAATTTTCAAGGTACTTTTATATATTGCTTCTCAACTCAAAGGATTACAAGACGCTTGGACTCAAATCGCTTATCTAAAGAGTTACAGGGAAAGATATATAAATTACTACCTACAGCCGGGAATACTTTGATTCCAGCTGGACACCTCTAACCTTACATCTATACTACAAGACTCTAGGTGAGGTCTTTCAGACATTTTGCATGCCTGAGAGTGGGGTCAGGACATGTCCTGACTTACCCATGCTGCCAACTAAGGTTGTAACATGTACTATCATCAAAGGTGAGCAGTAGAATAAAGTATGGTCAACAGCATGGTCCTTTAGGAAGAACCCATGCTGTGTCACCCATGCGGTGTCAGAGGTCTGCATGCGGACTGACAGGGACCATACCTTTATCTGCTGGACATAGCATTGTCTTCCGAATGATAACGTGCTTCGGAGGAATAACTTCTTTCCGAAGGCACTGTATACTTCGGAAGACTGCTTCTTCCGAAGCTTGGAGTCTTCTTTGTCTTCGGAAGCAGACTTTGTCTTCAGCTCTTTCATTAGACTTTGTCTTCGGAAGCTTTCAGACTTTGTCTTCAGCTCTTTCATCAGACTTTGTCTTCGGAAGCTTTCAGACTGTCTTCAGCTCTTTCATCAGACTTTGTCTTCGGAAGCTATCTTCAGCTGTTGGCTTCAGTTGTTGTCTTCAGTAGTTGACTTCAGCTTTTGCCTTCAGAAGATGTCTTCAGCTGTTGTTCCTTAGACTCTCGGAAGATCTCTTGCTTGACTTCGGAAGCCCTTTGATGTAGTACCAAAAGTGACTATGAAGTGAATTTGGTTGCACCAGCCTTATCATGATCCAACAAACTCCCCCTAGCTGATGCTACCAAAACTTCACTTCCTCTTCTTCTCAAAGTTCTCAGCACCAAGGCGAGCAGATGTTTATCAGTATCTTCTTCTTTCCTGCTGTGATGCTGAGAATCTTGTACAAATCTTTGGTGGACAGCACCTCTACTCTGTCACCTTGGATTATATGTACCCTCTGTTGTGGCCCTCTGAAAAGAGTTAGTTGTGGGAGTATAGTCATATTCCCATCGAACTATTGTTCCAATTCAGGACTTCCACCATCTGTAGAAAGGCTGTGCCTTTGGTGGTTGATCTTTCCTTGTCTTCCATTCTTTTCAGCTTCACTCTTCTTTTCTTCAATCTTGGCTCTTCGACTTCGTTCAGCCAAGTGGAGACCGCTGATGTAATTTCTTATATGTGGCAGCAGTCTCAGAGTTGGAGGGATTGGAGAATGGCTTCTCTGCAAGCTCGGCAAGATCAAATCTGCTGAGATGCAGTAAAGAGGTGGCATTAAGCCTGTTGGTTTCGCCATTCTCTCTTCCACAACAAGTTGTGAGAAGTTCATCGAACCTCCACTGGATTATATCATTTCTAGGCCCAGGAGATTGACCAGAAATCCTGTCCTCTTTCCTGGTATCCAGTAGAGTCACCAGCTTCTTCTTAGTCCTCTTCTCCTCAGCATTGAGGGTATCGGAGTTGAGACCAAGAAGTCTTGCAGCCTGGCCCAAGGTTTCTCTAGGCAATTCAAGAAATTGGCCTAGGGTGAGGGAGCTTGAAGAGTGTCAACATGGTGATGTTGATAACCCTCTCCCTCATAGGAGATACTGCTCAAAGTATTGCAATTGATGAGCTTTGTCTTGAACTCCTTAATTTCCTCAAGGAGAAATGTTTAGGAGGCTGAGAGGATGGTCTTGGTTTTTGTTGGGTAGGCTTAATTTAGTGGTTTTGGGTTGAGTCTTGGTTTTAGGATGGTAGTTTGGGTGGTTGAGGTGATTGGTAGTTTGGGTAGAGTTGTGGGTTGAGGGGTGAAGGTTTCATCAGTGGGTTCAGTTTGATGGGAAAAGGGGTTGTTCTGGTGTGGGTTGTGGGCTGTGTTGAGTGGCGGGGTGAAAACCATTTCCTTCATCCTCCTGTACATCTCCTTCCTTTTCCCCAAACGGATGTCAGCTTTTATTTCACTGACTATCCGCTGGAGTGTCCCTTTCGGACTAGGTCCCACCTGCCTACCAGAGAAGCCATGACCCGAAGGTAATCCTTCATCCAGGCTTTGTCAGTTGACTTCTTGGCAGCAGCGACCTCCTTCTCTTCCTCCTCTTCCCTCTTCCCATCAGCTTCTCCCTAGCAGCCTTCTTCCTTTCCTTCTCCATTTGATCCTGCTCCTTGTTGTGGAGCAGCAGGATCATGTCATCATCATGTGGAGACAGTTCAGGAAGACTGAGCCTCTTGAGAGGAGGAACTTGATTCTAGCCTCTCTCAGCTTCAGGGCTGCCTCCCTCTGCTCTTGTTCTTCCTTCTCCAAGGCCAACCTGGCTTCCCTTTCTTGTTGTAGCCTGGTTGACCTCTCCAAGTCACCAACTCCTCTAATGGTAGCAGGAGTATTTCCTCATTGACACTCCAAGACTGTGACTGGTGTCATGAGTACTGTTCTTCTCTTCAGGTTGATTTCTTCCTGATTGGCTGCAGCTGCCTTAGAGCTGGCAGCTAGCACCTTTTCAGTTGGAAACCTCCCTTTCTTTTTAGCCTTCTCAATCCTTTCCTCCTCCTGAAGCTCTTCCGCAGTCAGTTTTCTTTTGCCTTTGTCTTTGATGGTGCTTGACTGTGGTAGTTCTGAATGGAGGGTTGTGATTGAGATAGAAGTTCAGCTGGTGCTTGGATTGGAGGAGTTTCAGAAGTGTCTCTCCTGCCCACCTCAGATGCTATGTCAGCAATGACATCTGTGATGGTCAGCTCCTCGGACATTTGAAACAAGCCTTCCGCAGCTTCTATTTCGGCTTCGGAAGATTTTTCTTGTTCTTCCGAGGCTTTCATATAGGCTTCGGAAGCTTCAGCTTGAGTCGAAGATGAGACTGCTGCAATTCTGTCCCATCTGTTTCAGTTGCTGGCCATCAGTCCCCATTTCCCCTTCGAAGCTAATCTCAGGTTCAATGAAGACCTTAGGTTGACCAACTTCTTCCACAGTGGTAGAAGGTGCAGTCATCTTTGAAGCTCCTCAGCCCCAAAGTAAGCAAATGTGGTGTCGGGGCTGGGCTGTTCTAGGGATGATCTCAATACAAACTGTGTGAACAGCCTGTAGAGATCTTGAAGCATCCTTGAGTCAATCTCCAGAAAGGATTGAGATGACTCAGGTAGGGTAATGATTTTGGGTGGAAGAGTTGGGTCTGTGGTTCCATAGGTGTTTGTCTCTGAACTTTCTCCCCTTTTAGTAGCATCATCTTGAGAGCTAGATGAGCTAGAGAAGAAGTCATTGAGACCTGGATAGGTACATGCCTAACAACCTCTCCGTCTGTTTCTCAGCTAGTTGAGCCTTGAGAGAGTTAATCTTAAGTTGTTGAGTGGCAGTCCTGATTCTAAGATCTTCACCTGTGATTCCAGGTTGGAGACCTTAGAAAGCAAGTACTGAAGTGTTAGTTGCATACTACCCTCATCTTCATAAGAAGAATCACGGGGAAGATGAGATAACATACCTAGTATGCTCACTCTCACCACCAGATTGGTTTCTTGGCACCCTGGTTTCCTCTGCTCAGAGTCATCTCTTTCAGAGATTGAACAAGGGTTGAACAGGAGGAGCTTGTTCAATCAGAGTAGATTGAACAAGGTTTCGTTTGGGACGTCTCTGATAGGTGGCTTTGATGGGTAAAGAGGTTTTGGTATTGTGGTGGCTGTTGCTGGTGTGGGTTCATCACCTGTGGGGATACAGGGATGTCACCAGGAGCTATGCGCTCAGTCATCTCTGGAGGTAATGGAGTGTACCGTCCAGTGAAGTTGGTGGACATCTTCTTCAGGATTTTGAAGATGGTAGGCCTCATATGTGGAACAGGAAGAGCAGCTGCGCAGACAAGCTGCTTGGTTCCATCTCACAGTTGATTATATGTTGAAGAAATCGGGGATCAAGGAAGATGTATCTCTGCTCAGATTGGCGATTAGGTTATTCAACACAAATCGTGAGTAGTTGAATCTGAGGCCTCTCACCAACCCATGAACTAGGCATCCTAGTTCATATGGGATTTGATCCCAACCCCCTGATTTGTTGGAGAGCAGTGTAGAACGTGTGCAGCAAGACTTCCATGGTAAGAGAAGTGGAAACTTGTATACCGTAGATCTGCTGACATCGCCTCCATATCCCATGAGGTATAGGTGCCTTCCAAGTCTTCCTTGGGGAACTTAGTAGGAGCCCCATCATCGTGAAGCTCGAGATGCTCCCTGATGATCTGTTCATTGATGACCAACTCTTGGCCCAAAACTCGGGTTCTCAGGACTCGAACCCCATTCATACTACTGCATTTCACCGTTGCTCCAAATTCTGACATATGGTTGGATATATGGTGGGATTAACTGTTAGTGCAGTGAGATAGGTGGATTCGGTGAGAAAGGTGATGATTTTGGTGAAGTCGGCATCCCTTGACGAGTCAAGTAATGCGACTTGGTTGTGCTGAGGTTTAGCGCCATTGAAGAAAAGGTAAGCTTGAAATTTGAGTGAGATTGAGGGTTTTACAGTGAAGGGAATAGTTAGGGCTGTAAGTGGTAAAAGAAATGAATTTTGATCAGTCAAGATTATTTAAAAAGGGGTGAATAGTGGTATGGTGGTGGTTACTGTGTGGTATGGTTGTTTACGGCGGAGAAATGATGTTGGCGGCATGGATAATTTTTAAATAATCTGACCATCAAGTACAAAGTTTTACTTTTTACAGAGTGGGGCCCAAAAGATATCCGTTACAAGTAAAATCTTAACTTCCGAAGGTAAAACATTTCCGAAGGTATTTTCTTCTGAAGGCAATTTCTCTTCCGAAGCAAGGCATTGCTTCCTAAGGTAAAGTTGTCTTTCCGAATGGAGAGTTGTATAAGTTTCGGAAGTAGATCTGATATAAAATCATCGCTTCTTCCGAGACCACAAACTCTTCTGAGAAGAAAATTTCCATTGAGGAATTTGGCTTCGGAGGATATTCAAGGATATCATCCGAGAGTTAATTCCTCTTCGGAAGGAATTTACACTTGGAATAATTTAAAGATCTTTTGTAACAGGCTTAAATTGTATTGACACAAGACATTACTCATTTAAAAAGGTTTTCAAAAGAGGTAGTTATTCAATGTTTATCATCCCAATTGCTGATATAGATACTTAAATCTTTGTTCATCAAATGCCTTTGTGAACAAATCAGCATATTGTTCATTTGAGTCACTTTGATTAACTTTTATCAGTTGTTTCTCATGAATATCGCTAATGAAATGATACCTGATATCAATGTGTTTTGTCTTGGAGTGCTTCACCGGATTCTCAGTAATGAGATAGCACTGTTGTTGTCAATATGGATAGGAGTAGTCAGAAGTTGAACCCATAGTCTAACATCTGATTTTGAATCCAAAGCAGTTGAGCACAGCAGCTAGCAGCGGCGATGTATTCAGCTTCAGCATTGATTAGAGACACCAGGATTGTTTCTTACATTGCCATGAATAATCCTTCCACCAAGAATTGACATCCTCCTGATGTTGATTTCTTGTCATGTTGCAGCCACCATAGTCGCTGTCAGAGTATCCATAGAGATTGAAGTCACTATTTCTTGGATACCAGAGACCTAGTTTAGGTGCTCCTTTAAGGTATCTGAGGATTCTCTTTGCAGCAGCTAGGTGAGACACCTTTGGAGCAGCCTGATATCTTGCACAAATGCATGTGGCAAACATGATATCTGGTCTACTTGCAGTAAGATACATCAGAGAACCAATAATTGCTCTATACTGATGTTGATCAGTATCCTCCCCCCTCAAGGTTGGGCAAAGATTATGGTTTCTGGGTATGGGTGTCTTGGCTGGTTTACAGTCCTTCATTTCAAATCTTTCTAAGATGTCAGAGACATACTTAGATTGACTTATGAAGAACCCTCCTTCATCTGTTTCACCTGGATCCCAAGGAAAAAGTCCATTTTTCCCATGGAACTCATCTCAAACTTCTGCTTCATATGCTTTCAAAGTCTTTACACATTTGGTCGTTTGAAGAACCAAATAATGTCATCAACATAGACTTGTACAAGCAAAATGTTCTTCTCCACTCTTTCTGATGAAAAGAGTCTTGTCAATGGTACCTCTAGTGTATCCATTCTTCAGGAGAAACTGAACAAGTCTCATACCACAGCCTAGGTGCTTGGTGCAGCCCATTAGAGCTTTATCCAGTTTGCACACATAGTTGGGGCTGTGGGTCTTCAAATCCTGGAGGTTGACACACATAGATTTCCCTATCTATATCCCCATATAGAAAAGCACACTTGACATCAAGTTGGTAGACTGTGAAGTTCTTGGATGCAGCATAAGCAAGGAAGATCCTAACTGCCTCAAGTCTTGCAACAGGTGCAAAGACATCAGTATAATCGATTCCTTCCTCCTGGGTGTATCCTTGAACTACTAGTCTTGCCTTGTTCTTGATAATCAAGCCTCTATCATCTTTCTTGTTCCTGAATACCCATTTAGTGCCTATGGGTACTTGACCAGATGGTAGTGGGCATAGATTCCAGACCTTTTGTCTTCTGAATTGAAGCAGCTCCTCCTGCATCGATTCAACCCAACTACTCTTTTAAGGCATCTTCTACCTTCTTTGGTTCCATCTGAGACAAGAAGCATGAGTACAAGCAGACATTCCCATGATGAGTCTGTCTTCTTGTTCTCACACCCTCAGAGACATCCCCTATGATGTTCTCAGTTGGATGAGTGTTGTGAATCCTAGACGAGGAATCACTTCCAGTTGCAGAGATAAGTCCAAGTTAGACATATTCTAATCAGGACTGGATCACTCTGTCCAACTGCTGTTTCAGAGTCATTCAATGAGACTGATTGAATGATTGAGAACATCATCAATGGTTGGTTGTGAAGTAGTATTAACAGTTGCCTGTTCCTTCAGAATACTACCCGTCCCTTCACCTGGTTTGTAATGGACACCTGAGGAACTTGAGGTTGATCAAGTGATTCACTTGTTGAAGCTTCACTATTTCCTGGAGATAGTTTACACTGTCAGATCTGTGAATAGTTGAAGCTTGTTGCCTTTCCTCTTGGAGAATTTGGAAGAGGTCTGGAAGCTCATATAGTTGTCCTGCATCTTTGAGCACCTGTTCCAGCTGAAACATTCTCACAAGATGGTTTAGAATAGTTTGGAAACATTCTAAATCAAATATATACTCGGTCCATTCCCCCTAACACAAGGAGTGTGCTCATTAACACTATGTTGGATGACTCCTCAAATTGTTGATTCTTGATATTGTATACTCTATAAGCTTTGGAGCTAGAAGAGTATCCAATAAAGATAGCATCATCCGACTTCTCAGCAAACTTTGCCAAGTTTGTCCTTTGTGTAAGTAGGTACACCTGCAGCCAAAGGACCTTAGAAAGCCAATGAACGTGGCCTCTTGTTCCATAACTCATAAGGGGTTTTTCCATGGGGCTTTACTACAAGAACCCTGTTCTGCACATAGCATGCAGGTGCTGACTGCCCTCTCCCAGAATGTTAGAGCAGCTTTGAATCAGCTAACATGGTCCGGCAGCCTCAATAGTGTCCTGTTCCTCCTCTCAGCAACACCGTTTTGTTGAGGAGTTCTGGAGCACTATATGTCTGGCAATCCCTTTTGATCACAGAATGAGTCAAGAACGAGTTCTTAAACAGTCCCTTGATCACTTCTAAATCTTAACCTTGTGATCAAATTGATTTTCTATTTTAAGAATAAGATTTAAAGTTTCAGCAGTTTCATCTTTACTTCTTAAAAAGATACCCATGTAAATCTTGTAAAATCATCAACGATCACAAGGCAGTATGATTTCCTTCCAATGCTCATTATACTTGTGGGACCAAAAGATCCATTGCAATAGTGTAATGAGTAGTGATAGAGTTGACACATTTGGATTTATAGAGATGATCTGTGTTTTTTTCCTTCAGGCAGCAACCAGTTATCTTTGCAGAAAAATTCCTTTTTAGGCAAACCATGTACCATTATTTTTAAACCATTTATTCATTTTTTAAATTCACATGACACATGCGTTTATGCCATAGTGTTTTGACTCATCACTATCAGCTTTGGAAGAAGCATGATACTTCACCCATAGGAGAAGCCTTGTTCATATCTAGCTTGTACATATCCCCTT
The DNA here is from genome assembly GCA_024085815.1 of Flaveria linearis. NCBI lineage: Eukaryota > Viridiplantae > Streptophyta > Magnoliopsida > Asterales > Asteraceae > Flaveria > Flaveria linearis. Next base: position 6,313,417 of record CM044014.1, read on the forward strand.
TCCTGGGAGATCTGAGAAGCACCAATTCCGGAGGAATTGTCATCCCTGGTCTGAGGATATGCACTCATGTTCTGTGAAAAGCATCTGATGCTTCTGATCACAGAATTAGAAACACTTAACAGATTGTGTTCAAGCTGTTTGACAAAGTGAACTTTGTCAATGTTTATATTCTGCCGTTGGATATATCCCTCTCTGCCCGAAATATATCCTCCAGCCTCACCTCCAAATTGGACAGGCCCTCCATCAAAGTTCTGGAATTGTTGAAGGAGAGATCTGTTCCCTCATGTGCCTGGAGCATCCATCTACAATCCAATATTGTTGTTCTTGTCAAATGGATGTCCCTGCACATAAAATGAGAAGGTTAGTTTTGTTTGAAGCCCAATCCTTGCAGTCTTGGGCTCTTCCAGATAGTGACATAATTGAACCAAAAGATATGCAGTGGGTTCAATAGAGGTCATTTGAAGAAGAGGTTTGCTCAGCCATCTTCCTTGATCTTCCAATCCATCCTTGGTTGATCTTTGAAGATGAGCTTGTTGAAGCTTTTGCAGCATGGTCTTCTTCCGAAGCTTCTCTCTTTTCGGAAGAAGATTTCACCACCTTTTCTTCCGAAGTAGTCTTCTTCTGAGATGGTTTTCAAGGGACCCTTCTTGTTCTTCCGAACCTTAGAAGGTTTGGCTTCCGAACCCACTTTCCCTTCGGAAGAAGCAGTTTCTTCCGAAAGCAACTTGGCTTCCGAGACCAACTTTCCCTTTTTCATCATTTGGACCTTTTGAAGTGGTCCAACTGAGAAACCTTCTCTGACTGCTTCTTTTCTAACATTATTTGCATAATGTGTGCTTGCTGGATTGTAGTAACAATCTTTAGCCATGTGGTTGTGCAGACCACACATTATGCATGCAATGTTAGTCTTCTGGGAACTTGCAGGTTGCTGTTTCTTTGGTTTCTTCTCTTCATCAGCAACTTCCCTTTTAACTTCTGATCCTTCGGTAGGACAGGAGTGCTGGTACTACACTCCTTTCCTGAATCAGGAGTACCTACCACTTGAAATCTGGCAGAAATGAAGACACCCTTTTGCTTAGGGTCAAACTTAAGCTTGGACTCTGCAACCTTTTAGCAGTCCTTCTAGCAGCTTTAGCTCTGCTTCTTCTTGCCTTGGTGGTTAGGATTTGGTCATCACAGGTGGAGATGGGTGTATCCTCCTGTTTCTCCTCTGTGGAGGCCACTATTTTTGCTTCATCCTCTAGTTCCAATGGAGAAGGGTCAGCAGTTGGAACCTCTTGCTCTCAGTACCACATCTAGGTAGTCTAATAGACTCATAAGAGTGTGGTGAGCTATTTCACTGGTTCCCAACCCTTCTTTGTTTTGATAAAACATTTTGGAATGAGAGGTTGATGCAAGAATAGTTTGGAAGCTTTGCTCAGCAATAGCTTGCTTCCTGGCCTGAGCCTCAGCTCTGACTAACTGGCTTGAGCCTCAGAAAGTTTGGAGATCAGATCTTTGATTTGAGTCTTATAATTAGTCTTTTCATGTTTTAAAAGAGACACAGTTTTCTCTAACTCATCAATTTCTTTTGATAGTCAGATTCAGCTCTTTTAAAGTCAGATTTTAGCACATTTAAAGACTCAACCTCAGATCTGATTTCCGAAATGTAATCCTTATAAAGTTTAACTTTAGCAATACAGGCAGCAGTACAAAGATGTTCATATACCTGATCATCATCTGTTCCGGCCATGAGTGCTTGAGCGGGAGTCACATCCTGTACCATGAAGCTCCAGTCACTTCCTGAGCAACAGCAGCTGTTTCAGTTGACTTTTTCTTCATGCTTGGGGGCAGTGGGATGTGTGGAGGCCTGTGGGGTTCCCGGGTTGTTCTTGGGAGCCTTGCATTCCCTAGCAAAGTGACCAAGTTGGTTGCAGTTGTAGCACCTTGCTTTGCTCTTATCAAACCCAAACTTGCTGTTGACTGGTTTTGAGGGAATTGCCTTCCAGTTCTCTTGAAGAACTTCTTCGCTCTGTAAGTTAAAAGAGCCATCTGCTGGACAATATCCATGTACTCCACATCATCTGGATTGAAGCACTCAAGATCATCAAAGCAGTATTGAAAATCACCAGAGTGTCCACTTCCAGAGACAAAGGCACAACCTTCCTGAAAGGAGTTGTGTTGAACCTTTTGAGACTTTGGAGTCTCAGGTAGAGTAATGAGGGTCCAGTATGTGAGTTGTCAGGGTAGCATAGTAAGGGATGCTGTGGTTCTATGCTTTCCCTTTCAACCACATGAAGGGCTGAACTCAGTTGGTTATTGGAGTGATCAGAGGAGTTCTGCATGTTCATCTCCATCTGAAATGCACTTAGGATACCATACAACTCTGTAAGAGAAAGAGTCTTAAGGTCCGAAGTTCTCTTGATGACAACACGTAGTGAGTCCATAGTTTAGGAAGAGAAGACATGAACTTCCTAACTATGTCTCTGTTCTCAAGAGCTACTCCAATATCCGCCAGAGTATCTACTAGCTCAACATACCTGAAGTATTGTTGAGTCAAGGTCTCACCAGCCTTGAAAGTAAAGTTCTCAAACTGCTGCTTCAAGAGATCCTTCTTGTTCTCTTGAGTTTCCTTGGATCCCTCATACATTAGCTTCAAGCTTCCCATAAATCTTTAGCAGTCTTGCACTTCTTGAAGCGTCTGTAGACGGAGTTGGGGAGAGCAGTTTGGAGACAAGTCATAGCCCTTTGATCTAGCTCTATTCTCTTCCTATCTTCCTCTGAGTAATCGTCAACATCTTTTGGAATGATGCGATTACCAGTGGCAGATGTAGTGCTTGGTATGAAAGAACCGTTGACAATGGAGTCCCACATCCTTGAATCTTGACACTTGATGAAGCCTTCCATCCTGATACACCATGTGTCAAATCTTCAGGGGTGATCATGGGGGACTTGGTCAAGGTACCAGTTTCCATATCAGCCTTGGAGAGAGCAGCCATTTGAGTGAGTGGATTGTAGTGAGGAGTGAAAAACAGGTTGATTAGGATGGTAAGATCTCACAATCAAGAGCCTGGTGCTCTGATACCAATTGCAGGATCGATTTCGGGTGGTTTCTCTCTCAACTCACTAGTGAATCAACACTCGGCAAGCAGTCTTTAGGAAGAGTTGATCACAATATAACAAGTAACAAGCAGTAAGAAAATTAACACAACAAGTAATTTTCAAGGTACTTTTATATATTGCTTCTCAACTCAAAGGATTACAAGACGCTTGGACTCAAATCGCTTATCTAAAGAGTTACAGGGAGAAGATATATATAATACTACCTACAGCCGGGAATACTTTGATTCCAGCTGGACACCTCTAACCTTACATCTATACTACAAGACTCTAGGTGAGGTCTTTCAGACATTTTGCATGCCTGAGAGTGGGTAGTCAGGACATGTCCCTGACTTACCCATGCTGCCAACTAAGGTTGGTAACATGTACTATCATCAAAGGTGAGCAGTAGAATAAAGTATGGTCAACAGCATGGTCCTTTAGGAAGAACCCATGCTGTGTCACCCATGCGGTGTCAGAGGTCTGCATGCGGACTGACAGGGACCATACCTTTATCTACTGGACATAGCATTGTCTTCCGAATGATAAAGTGCTTCGGAGGAATAACTTCTTTCCGAAGGCACTGTATACTTCGGAAGACTGCTTCTTCCGAAGCTTGGAGTCTTCTTTGTCTTCGGAAGCAGACTTTGTCTTCAGCTCTTTCATCAGACTTTGTCTTCGGAAGCTTTCAGACTTTGTCTTCAGCTCTTTCATCAGACTTTGTCTTCGGAAGCTTTCAGACTGTCTTCAGCTCTTTCATCAGACTTGTCTTCGGAAGCTATCTTCAGCTGTTGGCTTCAGTTGTTGTCTTCAGTAGTTGACTTCAGCTTTTGCCTTCAGAAGATGTCTTCAGCTGTTGTTCCTTAGACTCTCGGAAGATCTCTTGCTTGACTTCGGAAGCCCTTTGATGTAGTACCAAAAGTGACTATGAAGTGAATTTGGTTGCACCAGCCTTATCATGATCCAACAAATATCATTTTTATTGGTAAAAAAGAAGGAAGTTATAAACAATAGAAGTTAATTAAATTAAGCTACATTTTAATAAAAGAATGGACACTATATATTTTTAGGGTGGTTTAAATAACTCAAAACTTAAAGCTTGCTTGAAAAAACTTAAAACTAGAAGCTTGATTCAAATATTTAGAAATGATTCGCTAGAAAATCGACTAGATTGTAAACAAGCAGGCTCAGTTAGACTAAAGAAATAAGGCTTGGCCCAACTAAGGGGGTGTTTGGATAAGCTTTTCAAACGGCTTATTAAGAGGCTATTTGGGATTCCTTTTTTTTACCTCCTTTTGACTTTTGGAGGGGTGAAAAGACCAAAATGCCCTCCAAAAGTCATCAGAAGTTAAAAATTTTAACTTCTGGTGACTTTTGGAGGGACATTTTGGTTTTTTCATTCCTCCAAAAGTCAAAACGAGGTAAAAAAAATGAATCCCAAACAGCACCTAACTTATTAACTTTTTCAATAAGTTAATAAGTTAGTGTGAACTAACTTATTAACTTATTTCCCTCACAATCATCATATTATCAAACATTATAAAATATTTTAACTTTTTAAAAATTAATAAGCCAATAAGTTATTTTAAGAAGCAATCCCAAACACCCACTAAAACAATAAACAAGTCAAATTTTAATAGACTTTAGCTAGGTTTGGTTTGATTTGTAAACAACAAAGACATTTTCTATTTTTCTTATATAAAATACCTTTTTTGTGGGTTTTATGACTTTATCAAGATTCTCTGAAGTCCAAACCAAAAAAGATCCAACGAAAATAATAAGTTAAAAACTAAAAGAAAAAAGAAAAACCTCCACCAATTGTTGTTGCTGACTTGCTGATGAGAATCTACAGTGAGTGAGCAAAAGGGCAAATTGTGTGTTGAAGCAGCTTCAAGAATGGTGGCGCAATTGGGTGTCATCTCCTTCTCTTCTTGTCACCTATTTCATTCTTCGCGCCAGTTTTCACTCCCTCTGCATAAGCCCATGGCTGGTAAGTATCATTTCGTATCAATCAACATTAATCTGTTATACTTTTAGGGTTTCACTTATGACAGTAGCATAAAATTCAATCTCTTAGCTAATAGTAGCAGAAAGAATCGATTTTGAGTCGTTCCGAATGAACCCATCATGGGTGTCATGTGTTTTTGCGGGTAATTTGGTTTTAACAAGATACGTTGAGTTCTGCTTAAAGTTCTTGTTTACTGTTGCAATCTGATAATAATCTGTGAGTTTCATATATATGTTGAATTTTTGTTGGATTTCATGTGAGCTTGACAAGTGCTTTAAATCTATCAGTAGTTGTAGGGTTTATATTCATAATTGCATTGTAAAAAAACTAGCAAATTATGAATTTTGTAATATAAAAGAAGAAACCTCAATACTTCACTCCTATATTTCTACACAAAGATTCAGCCTTAATAATGAATCTAAGATTAAACCACTGTTAACGTGCTTATCTAATTATGTATATCGTGTTCTTGTTCAGCAAATAATCATTGGTTTTTTGTGTTTGGATGGGGGCAAACCGATTATGATTATATAATATTCGAGGGTGAAATATATAGTGTTGAATAATTCAGAAAAGGTTATATATATTGTTGAATAATTCAGAATAGCCAAACACTCATACAACTGATTTTCTGATTGCTGCATTTTGTTATAGCAGAAGTAAATTCGTATCGGTATCTAATTCTGATTATTCTAAAAAGCTGAAGCCGTTTTAATAAGCAATCCCAAACACCCCCTGTATATGATGTGCTTTTCTCTGCATTTAACATTCCCACTGAAAAATCACTCATTTAGTCATAATTTAAGAAGAATTACATGATTCACGTCTCACGAAGTCGTCCATACTATAATCAGTATACATTTATTGTGAAAATTTTGTAAAAGAAGTGGCATTATAATAGTCTAAAGTCCTCACCTTTTTTTAGTGGCAACTTTGAGCATGGATCCAGTACGGGAGTGGATTCTAACAGAAGGAAAAGCAACTCAAATAACAGGAATTAGTCCCGTTGGTGGTGGCTGTATTAATCTTGCAAGCCGATACAATACTGATGTTGGTTCTTTCTTTGTTAAGACCAACAGGTTTTTTTACCAACCCATGTCAAGATTTCTTATTTTATTATTTCCCTATCTAGAATTCTTACAGATTATACACTGTGCATACTTTCTCTAACCACTATTTGTTCATATACTTGGTTCTAGGCGTATTGGACCAGATGATGTTTGAGGGAGAGGCTTTAGGGTTAAATGCAATGTATGAGACAAATCCATTCGTGTTCCTAAACCATTTAAGGTAATATTCTTCTAAGTGGAGTTCAGATAAACATAACCACAGGTGGCAAGATGGGTGGGTTGGGTAACAGGCCGAAACAGGTCAGGTACATGTCTCGTTTCATTTATTTAATTTTATAAAACAATTAGTATATTAATCATGAATATAAAATTATTATTATCACATTAATATTCTTAAATCTTCGAAGAATATGAAGTGGGAGGTTTTAATGTGTTAAGAAAAGACTACCGGGGGGACTTTTAACCTGTATGACCTTTTGACCTGTTCCCTTTTAGCTAAAATAATTTTTTGGGCTCGTTCATAAGTAAACGAGTCAAATATCTTCCAAAAGAATTTGTCCCATCTCGTATTATTTTAGAAATACCAAATTTCACCATCGAATGCTTCTTTGGTACCTGAAGGTAGGTGCATTTCCAACGGGAGGTTCATACATCATTATGGAATTCATAGAATTTGGTTCATCAAGAGGTGATCAGGTGAACCCCAAAACTCACCGTCTTTCATTTCAATCATGATTCAATATTTAATTTTGATTTTCTTTTAGTTTAGTCTGTACTAGGGAGGAAGCTTGCAGAGATGCATAAAGCTGCAAAATCTGAAAATGGTTTCGGATTTCATGTTGACAATACCATTGGCAGGTACATTTATGCTTATGAAACAGCCAAAAAGTTTCTTGAATTTTAAACTGAATATCGGAGATGAATGTATTCTTTTATTGGGTTAAAGTTAGAATATGCAATAAACTGTATTTCTCTTTCGAGCAACTAAGCCTTGTAAGTTCATTGCTTTGGTACATAAACTGAAATTAAACGACAAATTAGGGACAAAAAATCCAAGCAGAAACAACTATTTCAAGCATATAGTTCTCATGTGGTCAATAGTGTTTTTTGTTTCAATATTATTGTGAATCTTTGTTTGGTCATTTATGCCTTTTATCTTTTACAATACTCATAGTTTTAATAAGCACAAGTCCTGCATGTAGCACGCCACAGATAAACACATGGACAGCTGATTGGATCGAGTTTTACTCTGAGCATAGGTTAAATTTTCAACTTAAGTTAGCACAACAACAATATGGTGATTCAGCTATATATGAAAAAGGTTCGTGATCCTGAAAAACCCCAAGTTCATTTTATGTTTCTAACGTCGACCCAACTAAATTTCAAAGAAAATGGAATCTTCACAAAACTGTACATCTTGCTAATGTTTTGGTAATCTTGTTTTGACTTAAATGCAGGACAAAGATTAGTTAAGAATATTGCAGCTTTGTTTGAAGATGTGACCATTGAGCCTTGTTTATTACATGGAGATTTATGGAGCGGAAATATCAGTTCTGATAAGAACGGGGATCCTGTTATACTTGATCCCGCTTGTTACTGTAAGTGCTAGTTTAGTTTTCAGAATCCCATTTTGTTATCGTCTCCATGCAAAGTAATCTGTACCCGTTTTTACCCTTGTGGAATTAGTAAGGAAATGATAAATGATTTGTGCAATGTGTAAATTTTCGAATGACCATCAAATCTTTATGTGAGAAAGTAACGGGGTCTGTTCAGCGAGTCTGCTTTTTTACTTTGTGGGTCTTGTAAGTTGTAACCATAACACATACGATAAATGAAACGGGACCCACAAAGCGAGGATGCAAAATTTATTTAAAAAAGTTACTTTTTGCCCATTAAATGAACTTTATATATTTCTTAATTGTTATGTAGATGGACATAATGAAGCCGAATTTGGAATGTCATGGTGTGCTGGATTTGGAGGGTCTTTCTATAATGCCTATTTTGAGGTACATACATTTTTAGTTTCATCGCTTGAAAGTAATTTTGTGATCTAAAACATAGTTAAATATATATTGTTTATTAGGTGATGCCGAAACAACCAGGATTTGAGAAAAGGAGAGATCTTTACCTTCTATATCATTACTTGAACCATTACAATCTCTTCGGTTCTGGTTATCGATCATCGGCCATGTCTATAATCGAGGATTACATTCGGATTTTAAAAGCTTAAAAGCTTGAAATATGCATGTAAATTTGACACCAAAACTCAGAAGTGTATCTTTTAATGACGTGATGCATGATTATTATGGATATAGATGTATAATTTTGATGTATAATTTTGCAACATTGGCTGCAATTTTCTTGATTAACTTATGAAATTAGAATCTACAGAATAACACTAATCTTGCACAAATTAAATCATAACTTTTAGAAAATGCATTTTGAATTATCTTTAGGCAAAATGTAAGTTTCAATGGACGTGGATGAGAAGATTGTGGATTAAACCCTTTTCATTTACGAAAAATATTGTTTACATAAAATAATTTACTTAAAATTTTTTGAAATTGGCAAATAAAATTTTGTATAACAATATAATTTTCAAGAAAGGTGTTTGGTTATGTGACATTAACTTGTAATCAATGTTGTGTCACGTAATGCATTTGAATGAATATATAATTATTGTTAATTAAAATAAAGAATATACATTTGAAGATAAATAAATAAAATGTTATACATCACCTTTTAGTTTATTGATAGTTTACAACACATGTACCATACCACTCTAAGGTTGTACATTTGAAGAATGAGAAAGATCTTTGAGATCAATTTTTAGTGCCTATGCTCAAAAGGATGTCTATAAAGATAACTTCTGTGATGCATCTCCGATCAAATTATGCAATCTTACAAAATCTTCTAATGTGAGTTCCTCTGGCCTTGACTGCATATAAAAGTTAGTTATTAAGGCTAAATATAGAGAGATACATGGAAAACAAAGATTATAGATGATACTTACGGTCGCTGCAAGACCAGCTTTTACAAGAGCTTCTTCTATCTCAACAGATGGTTTTATGTGTTGGAGCGTCTTTCGCAACATCTTACGTTTACCATTAAATGCAGAATTAACCTAGTAAGGTCATGTAGAGGTTCATGTTGTTAGTTAATTCTTTTGTTTAGTTGTATGTTATATAGACTTTTATGCTTAAAAGTACTTAGTGCAAAGTATAGGGACTAGTTGTGTAAAATGTAAAGATAGTTAGTTAGATCTAACAGCTATATAAAGTGTTGTTAGTGTGTATACTTTGGGTTTTAACACCCTTCAATAAGAATTACCGGAATTTTAAGTTGTAACATTTGGTATCAGAACCTGAAAGGCTCTCGATCTTGGATTCCACCCTCCGACGACTGCGATTAACACCGCCGGTTCGGCCGCCACCACCTCTTCTCGACTGTAATTTGAGTTCCTCCTCCCTCGATTCCCATCACGACGTGCGCAGGAAGACCAATTCACCCAATTTCGATCGCGATTCACTCCGATTGATCCAATTCGATCGCGATTCACCCCAAATTTGACCCAATTCGATCGCGAATCACCCCAATTTGACCCAATTTCGATCGCGATTCACTCAATTCGGTATCAATTCTTGATTCCTGTCTTAATTCGGTCTTATCTCGATCCCAATTTGATTCCTATTCCGACTAATGGCCGATCCTAATCGACAACTGGCTGTCAAAGATTCAGCCAATGATCCGATCTCTTTCAAGATCCCTATACTCACCCCCACCACCTACACCTCTTGGGCAATTAAGATGGAAGCCTTCATGGATGCGCAGGGCCTATGGGATGCCATCCAACCTGAGGCAGGTGCCACAGTCGATGTACGACTTGGCAAGAAGGCACGTGCATTCATCTTTCAAGCGCTGCCAGAGGATGTTTTGTTGCAGGTTGCTGCACACAAGGATGCAAAAGATGTATGGGGAGCCTTGAAAGAAAGGTTTGTAGGAGAGGATCGGGTCAAGCAAGCCAGGATTCAAACTCTTGATAGAGAGTTTGAGATGCTGTCTATGAGTGATCAAGAATCCATTGATGAGTTTGCTGGAAAAATGGGTGAATTAGTGTCCAGATATAGGGCTTTGGGAACTACAATTGAGCCATCTAAACAGGTTATGAAGGTCTTAAAGGCAGCCCCTGAGAGACTTCTCCCAATTGTGGCTGCAATTGAGCAATTCTCAAAGCTAGACACTATGTCATTCGAGGAACTCATTGGTAGGCTAAAAGCCTATGAGGAGAGAGTCAAACCAGTGACTCAGGGTAAGAATTCCTCGGGCCAACTCCTGTTGACAAAGTCAGAGTGGTAGGAGAGGGCAAAGAGTGAATCGAGAGGATCAAGATCCTCATATGGTGATGGCAAGGCCAGCTGCAGAGGAAGGGGGAAGAGTGGAAAGAACTCCACCTCAAGACCATTGCCCAAAGGCAGTGAGAAGGGTGTGGGAGGCAAGAAAGACAAGAAGAATATGAGGTGCTTTAACTGTGACAAGCTTGGGCACTTCTCGAATGAGTGCAGGGCACCCAAGAGAGAAAATCATGAGGCTCATTTGTCACAATCTCAAGAAGATCATGAATCAACACTTCTTATGGTTAAGGAGGATTTAGGCCTTCTTGAAGAAAATGGAGTGTTTCCATTAGAAATGTCCAGTGAAAATGGAGGTGATTCTAGTACCTGGTACTTGGATAATGGTGCTAGCAATCACATGACATGTGTAAAGTCTCATTTCTGTGAGTTGAATGAAGCAATAAGTGGCAGAGTAAAGCTTGGTGATGGTTCTGTGGTAACCATCAAGGGCAGGGGCTCCATTTGTCTCCATTGCAAGAATGGAGAACACAGAGTAATTACTCATGTGTACTACATCCCAGCCCTTAAGAGTAATATTTTAAGCCTAGGTCAACTAGATGAGGTTGGCTGTAGGATTGAAATGCAAGATGGCCTCCTCTGGGTCTTTGAGAAGACTGGCAAGACCTTATTGAAGGTCAAGAAAGGTGAAAACAGATTGTACACAGTCACCTTGCAAGTAGTTCAGCCAGAGAACTTGTTGGCTGTAATGGAGGATGAAGCTTGGAGGTGGCATGCTAGACTTCGCCATTTGGGGTTTGAATCCATGAACATGATGTCCAAACACAATATGACAAAGGGGTTGCCAAGAATTTCCCACAAAGCACAAGTTTGTGAAGGTTGTCTAGTGGGAAAACAAAGAAGACATCCCTTCCCCAAGACCAGTCTCTTTAGGGCACAACAGCCTTTGGAACTGGTCTATGCTGATCTGTGTGGTCCTCTTGATCCACATACATCAGCTGGGAACAAATACTTTTTGTTGTTAGTAGATGATTTTTCAAGATACATGTGGGTGCACATGTTAAAGACCAAAGATGAGGCATCAGAATACTTCAAAAGATTCAAGAAGCAAGCCCAATTGGAGACTGGTTTCACTCTCAAGGCACTTAGGACTGACAGGGGTGGAGAGTTTACCTCTAAAACATTTGAGCAGCTGTGCACAACTGATGGTATTAAGAGGTATCTAACTGCTCCTTATTCACCACAACAGAATGGTGTTGTGGAGAGAAGAAATCAAACCATTATGGGAATGGTGAGATCAATTCTAAAGGCCATGAACATGCCTTTGTACATGTGGGGAGAAGCTGTTAGACATGCAGTGTACTTGCTAAACAGAACTCCTACTAAGGCCTTGGAGAAGATAACTCCATATGAGTGCGTATTTGCTAAGAAACCCAACTTAAAACATTTGAAAGTGTTTGGTTGCAAGGGACATGTAAAGGTTCCTGGTAACCTAGTGAAAAAGTTGGATGACAGGAGCATTCCTATGATTCACCTTGGAGTAGAGCCTGGTTCCAAGGCTTATAGGATGTTTGATCCTGCTGTAAATAGAATTGTGGTGAGCAGGGATGTTCAATTTGAGGAAAATGTGCCCTGGAATTAGGAATCCCAAGACAATGAAGACTCAAGAAAGGAATATTCTGACTTTGGGTTGGTAGGGATCTCTGTTTCTGGTCAAACAGTAATAAGCCCAGTTCAGGAAGAGGAAAACAACACTGATTCAAGGTGGTCTGGTCCTGATGATGAGGGATTGCATACAACACCAAATTCAGGGGGTGTTGGAGATGATACTGAATATACTACTGGGAGTACATCATAGGTTGATCAAGTTCCAAGATCAACTTATGATGATACACCACCTAAAGGATTTACATCCTTAGATGATGTGTTTGATAGAACTGAGGTGTTGGAGAGGGTTCCCTTTGTGCCACCAAAATATAATGATGCTGAGTTGTTGCTGCATGAAAATGAACCAGTGGGGTTCATGCAGGCTAAAGAAAGCAAAGAATGGATGGCTGCTATGACAGATGAACTCAAAAGCATTGAAAAGAATGGGACATGGAAATTAGTGGAGTGTCCAAAAGGAGTAAAGCCAATAGGCTTGAAGTGGCTGTTCAAACTAAAGAAGAATGCACAAGGTGATGTAATTCGACACAAAGCTAGGTTGGTTGTGAAAGGATATGTGCAGCAATATGGTGTAGATTATGAGGAGGTTTTTGCACCAGTAGCAAGGCTAGAAACAGTGAGAGTTTTGCTAGCTTTTGCAGCTGTGCATAAGTGGTTGGTTCATCACTTGGATGTGAAGACAGCCTTCCTCAATGGAGACTTGAATGAGGAAGTGTATGTTGCCCAGCCTGAAGGCTTTGAGAAGAAAGGGCAGGAGACTAAGGTATATAGACTGATTAAAGCCTTGTATGGGCTTAAACAAGCTCCAAGAGCTTGGAATCAAAAACTACATGAAACCTTAGTGAAGTTTGGCTTTAAAAGGTGCCCGAGAGAACATGTTGTTTACAAAAGACAAACTGCCAAAGGGGTAGTCATCCTAGGAGTCTATGTGGATGATATCATAGTGACAGGGTCATGTGTTGATGTCATTACAGAATTCAAAGAAATGATGTTGAGTTGCTTTGAAATGTCTGATTTGGGACTGCTACATTACTACTTGGGGATTGAGGTTAATCAATGCAAAGATGGGATATTTGTTACTCAATCTGGGTATAGTAAAAAGGTACTGGAAGATCAGGGTCTGCTGGAATGTAATGCTTCTAAGATCCCTATGGACCCAGGACTGAAATTGGGTAAGGATGATGAAGGTGAGGCTGTTGATTCTACTAAGTACAGGAGAGCTATAGGCTGTTTGAGGTACTTGACACAAACAAGACCTGATATAAGCTATGCAATTGGAATAGCTAGCAGGTTTATGGAAAAACCGAAGGTTACACATTGGCAAGCAGTGAAAACCATACTGAGATATGTGAAAGGCACTTTGGAAAATGGTGTGTGGTATAGAAAAGGTGCAGCAGGTGTATTGATAGGATACAGTGATAGCTCACATGCACCTACTAAAGCAGATGGCAAAAGTACAACAGGTATGGTTTTCTACTTTGGAGGAGGACCTATTAGTTGGATAAGCCAAAAACAAGAAACTGTGGCTTTGTCTTCCTGTGAGGCAGAATTTATGGCTGCTACTGCAACTGCACAGCAGGCCATATGGCTTAAAGGGCTAATTGAGGAGTTGATGAACAAGGACATGGGTCCTATTTTGATCTATGTTGACAATAAATCTGCCATACAGTTGATGAAAAATCCAGTTTTTCATGGCAGATCCAAGCATATAGATGTGAGGTATCACTATATCAGATCATGTGTTGAAAAGAAGTGTGTGATGGTGAGACACATTGAAGGAAATGAACAAAAGGCTGATATACTCACTAAAGCATTGCCCCGTATAAAGTTTGCTGAAATGAAGAGTAAGCTAGGAGTTGGAGATTTGAAAGAATTAAGAGGGTGAATGTTAGTTAATTCTTTTGTTTAGTTGTATGTTCAAGTATGTTTGTATGATTGTATAGACTTTTATGCTTAAAAGTACTTAGTGCAAAGTATAGGGACTAGTTGTGTAAAATGTAAAGATAGTTAGTTAGATCTAACAGCTATATAAAGTGTTGTTAGTGTGTATACTTTGGGTTTTAATACCCTTCAATAAGAATTACCGGAATTTTAAGTTGTAACACATGTTACTTGAATCGATAAACAAGTTTTGATCCAGAATTTCAAGAAACTGTTAGAAGTAAAAACGATGAGGGATCTTAAACCTGTGTCATGTCTATTTTGCAGGTCATGCTGGTAACTAATTAGATCCCTACATGTCGCCATACAACAGGCAACATTGATGTGCTGGATTACGTTAATGGCTGTATGACATGAATGCAGGATCTAGCCAGTACCAGCACAACTTTCGCATGAACATGTTTATACGTAAAATCTTTTTCCATCATACACAGCAGATCCCAAAAAATTAAAAATAAATAATGGATTATATTCAACTAGTACAAACCATTGAAAAGAAGCTCTTGGTTGATGAAACTTGGGGATAGTCTGCTGCTTGCTTTAGTCTAAACACAACAACGGCCGCATCTACCTATTGCACAATGTCATGAAAAAGATGAACGAATATGCATATATGTAAGTAGAAAAAATTGTTGAGTGATTTCTTGTCTTTAATCTTACTTTCGGTTGAGGGAAAAAGTTTGCCCTAGGGACCTTAAATTTGTATTCAGGATCTGCAGGATGAGGTTCAAACCAAAAACAAGAACAAAGAAAATTTAATCATCCCTAAAGTTTACCAGCAACAGGTTTAATGTTTTTCTTGCTTCATAACAATCCGTAAAGCAGAATCACCTGAATAGAAATTTATGAATATATTGATGGGTCTGTACTCGGATGTCTTCAAGGATGAGTCCACCATGCGCAGAGCAGCTTCCTCCTGGACAATTTCAATCACAAAAATGGATCATGATATAGAACCATACTAGAAAAAAGGTTTTCTTCATTACAATGCTATGTGTTCATTTGGTTCATTCAACATATTCATTTTGGGTATTCTTATGAAGACAAATGCAGATGCCTTGTGGATATGGCAAGAATGTGAGACACTCACCACCCTATTTTGCAAGTAACCAAAAAAAAAAAAACATTTATGACAAAAACGAAAAATTCAAACCTGGAGTAATAAGACTACTACTGAGAAGATGTCCCCCATTGGAAGAAGTTGTTTAACTATATCTGTACTTATATTGAATGGTATATTGGCAACTACCTGCTAAACAATTAAGAGAACATGATACACTTCTTGTTAATAAACCATCAAAAAGCATCCAATGTGGCACATGAAACTTCAAGTTCTTTCACCTTTGCATATGAATTTACTTCTGAATATTTACTTCCTAAAAATGATGACAAATGAGATCTGAGATGGCATCTCGTAAAGTCTTCCTGTATTACCTACACAATCAGATATTGCATGATCATGTCAACCTTAATACTTTTTATAACAAGAACTGTTTGGATTTGGTAGATCGGTATACTCAAGAAGGACTTATACGGTAAATATCCAGTGAACATAACATATTTCAGCAAAAACGAATACAATGATGTATTACCTTCACACGATGAGTACCTGAAAAGCGTTCATTTACAAGTGCAGCCATGTAAGGATCCTACAGACATCATAAAGATGAAATATGATATATTTATGATTTATCATGTGGAAAATGGAGTCAAAGATTTAGCATGAAATCAAGAACATTAAAGAAAGAAATAAAAAACCTTTTCAATGGCGAGAACATTTGCACCAGATTCAACAAGAACATTGGTGAGAGACCCTGTTCCGGGACCTATTTCAAGCACCACGTCACCATCACTCACATTGGCAGCATCAACAAGTTGCTCATTTACTTCACCATTTAACATGTAATGCTGCATAACCAAAAAGTAGTAACAACTAATTAACTACAACTCCCTCCAATTAAAAGATAAGAATCTACACTAACACTTCTCCAATTGGTTTCTATACTAATCTATTGTCAACAATGTTCACCTTTGTAGCCTGTTAAGTGGCTCATCCAGACTTTTAATCCAGGATATGCACCATCATCACAAAGGTTTTTCAAACTAATTTAAGCTTTTATGTTTTCTTTTTCCACTGCAGAACACTATAAAAACATTTCCACACTATGCAAGTCCATACCTTTTAGGTTTTTCAAACTAATTTAAGCTTTTATGTTTTCTTTTTCCACTGCAGAACACTATAAAAACATTTCCACACTATGCAAGTCCATACCTTTTCTTCTACACTGATCCACCATAAACTTACTGTAAAGTCACACAAGGAACCTTATCATTGATAAGAAACCAACAAGTTATAGATTTACAGATCACCAAACACAGTTACACTGAAAGTCGCCAGTGTAACTAATGCAATCAGTATCCATAGAAGAAAACCACAAACAATCAAGACCAAAATATACAAATTCAAATTTTCCTGCTTCATATTCATTTACTTATACCAACTTCGATTGAACTATAATCAAGTCTCCAATAATAAGCCAAATTGAGTTTACAGATACAAAATGTAGCTTTGCTGCAACAATTAACAACACACCCACCACCTGTTCGACGAAATGCCCACTAAAAAAACGCACATCAGATATTCATTCGCCCCCAAAATTACAAACCCCTATGTAATCAACTCCCACCACCCACAAAAAAAAACAACCTTTCCAACACAACCATTGTTTTAATGGGTGTCAACAATCTCACAATCCCTACGAAGCAAACACAAAAAAACCCATAAATTTAAAACCCAAAACTCACCTGGCCAAGGGACTTTCGAGGCATACGACCTTTGGAGTTAAGAGCTTTGAGAGTAGCATGGTAATCGTCGGGTTCTTTGATCTTGATTTTGGTGATTTTGGGTTTAATTTTAGGCTTATCGGTGTTACTACTGGATGCAACACACACAACTGTGTCGGATCTTGTGCTGTGAGTCGTGTGGTGAATGAAAGAAGCAGATGAAAGATTTAGCGGAAGATTGTGTAGAAAGAGAGTCATCGTCTTCACAACAAAAGCTCAGTGGGATTGAAGCAATTGAAAGAAAAATGTTAACCGTTATCTTCCCTGTACCCAACTACCTTCAACTGTCGGGTCGGTTTGGCCCGTGGATATCTATTTTGATAATAACCAGGTGTGATGCCACGACAGGCGTTGCGCGTCTTGGAAACGGATAGAACCGAGGCCCAGACAACCCATCATCACAGCCACAAGTTTATTGTTTCATCACATCACAAACCGACAGGTTAATATAGGAAACAACGCAATCATCAAAACGCCACTCAAAACTAAATACTTCTTATATCGAGGCTCAGGTAGCAGCAATTTGTTCAAAAGAAAATAATTTACCAACCAAACCAAATCAATGGTGCATAAGGGTTAAAAGAACATAATTTACCAACCAAACCAAATCAAAGTTGTTAAACGTTTGGTTCAAAAAGTTCACAGGTTTAGCCTAAATCCGTTAAGACACATCTCGTGTAACACATGAATATATGTTAATAAAGCAAGTAAGAAAACAAAGCAGAAAAAATCAAAACATGAAGCAATAGGCTCAGATCTGGGTTTTTGGTTACCATGGATGCAAATCAGGTTGCAAGTGCAGAACACCATACTTGCCATCACCGAGTATGCCATGCCAAGAAACCACCTCCACCACACTCATCATAGCCATAGTCAAATGGGTTTCGCGATCATAATGCAGTTAGAGACCTCTAGAGGGAACGAATGAACACTATCATCCACATACCATAGCTATCATCATCAATAAATCAGAAGCAGACCTCAACAATTTCAAGACAATCAACCAAAACTAACTGAGGTATAAGGGTCTCAGATGACGGGTCGTCATCATCATTGACTTATGAACACGAAAACACGCTCTACCGTCACATATCAAAACAGAAGATTAGGGTTCGGGGTGGCCCTGGCCATCATCACCAACCAAAAATTAGAACCCAGAGGCAGACAATAAAACAGAAACCCCAGAAGTGAGGGTTAAGATCAGATATACCCAAAACAAAACTCCACACAGTAGAGAAACAAAAGGTCAGCATGAAAAACCCAAAGATCCAACAAACTATTAGGATTAGGTGTAACCCTAAACCTCGCATCGCGGCAAACTGTGACCACCCACCACGCATGCCACTGGTTAACCGAAAGGTCGTCAGCGGCGACGGTGGCTAACCAGGGTTAAGATTTGTCACCAGAAAGCAACCGGCGGACAACACGAAGTTCGCCGGCTCCATGGGCTACTAACCAGGCTCCATGGGCTACTAACCAGCACCACGCCACCGAAGCGGGGCAACCCAAAGGCCACCGACAATGGCGGCGACGATGACGAATCGGCACTGCCCAGATTCGACGGCGGTGGCGATGGAAGTTGCATGGCACACATCGCCACAAACGACCATCGGGCGAGATGTCCCGTCAACGGCAACATAATCACGCCTCCATTGTGGCCACACTCGCCTCCTTGGTGATGGAAGATATATCGTCACCATCGTTACAGACGACCAGGCGAACAACCATAACAGTGGCCATAGTCGGCGGCGAAGACGGTGGAGGTTGCGGTGGCGATGGAAACTTAGAGCTTGGTTCTTGTGCGTGAAGAATGGTGAGAAAACCCTTTTAATAACGATACATGCATCACCAAAACAGGTGTCTTTTTGGTAAGCCACGTGTCTTTGATAACAGTGGATCTTGAAGCGGACGGTCAGGATTTAAAAAATTACTATTCATTCCTTTGGTCTTTTAATAAGTATATAATATGTATGTGTTTAATAAATTATTATATATGAAAAGGTTAAATTTGTTTTCGACTTTTTAAAAACTTTTTATTGATTACTAAGCAATAGTAAAACAATAAATATATTACTCATGTTTTAGAATTAACTTGGATTGGGAGGAGTTGACTCGTGATTGAGTGGTATTTTAAACGTAAATGCGAGTTAGTGAGAAGATGTAAACAGTTGATGTGACGTCGATACAAAAAAGAGAGAATGTTAGCGAGTGAATTATTGTAGTGATATGAATTGTATGTATATATTAACATTATAGTTGGTGTTTTTTAGTAGCAACACTTAATTTTCTAGAATAAAATCATTATATCGTGTGCATTTCAAGACTAGAATCCACAATCTTTTGGATTACACCACTTACGACAGCATTTCCCCTTGGGTGTAACAGTTCATGTAATCCGTACCAACATATTATCCGTTTTGCCCCGATAGGTATTTCATCCGACGAGTTGCTCGCCCAGGCAAAACGCGCTTTGGTAGAGTATTTTTCCTCTACTTATAAGGAAGGTTTCGTTGTCCCCCACAACCAATATGGGACTTACATCTCCACACCCCTTATGGAGCCTAGTGTCCTCACTGGCACACCGGCTAGTTAACCAGAACAAATGTATATCCCACATCGCTTGAGGGGGAGAACGAAACATTTCTTATAAGGGGATGGAAGCCTCATCTACCGAGACATGTTTTGTCTGGGCGAGCAACTCGTCGGGTGAAAACAAAATCATGAGTTCCTAGATGTGCAACCCTTCAGGGGTAAATCGGACAATATATTGGTACACTTTACGTTGATTGTTACATTGGAAGTCATTATACTTGGCATTAGTATTTAAGATAAAAATTATTGCCAAATTAACATAGAATTGTAGAACTTGCTAGTATGAAATATGAACACAATCCAAATCCAGCGTGGACTCAAATCTAACTGGAAATCACAATCGCAAACCCTAATGCATAGACATTGAAGCCATGAAGCTTCATATATTTATTTATAGTTAAGTTATTTATAGTTATATACCCGTGATAATGCACGTTAAAAGGATGTGACACTTTATTTATCTATGTCATGAGTGTGAAAATCGTCTATAACGACACTTAGCAATCCAACGCTGGCCAAGAATTTCTCGTAAACTCGACTCAAACTATGATTGTCTCATCTACTTATCACATTTTGACGGGTTGTAAGGTGATCCTGATTATAACTAAGGATTTACGTAGCTTTCAATAACTAGTTTATGCATTTATGTCATGTCCATTTGATATGCTTACAATAACTTACTTACGTATGCACTTGCATATGTATTGTGTGTTTGTGTTTGTAATTAGAATAATATTATGGGAAGCAATGAGACAATATCATCTTTGCGGAGAAGTCATTAACATCTAAATCTTAGGAAGCTTCAAGATTGAAGGGTGGTTGAAGGAGTAGCACTTTTAACAAGATTGTGTTTAGAAGGTATATATAAGTATCTTAAAGTACTTTAGTTATTTGATATTAAAGTGGCCTGTGAAGTACATATTATTTAATTAAAAAAACTAACTAAAACGCCCTCAAGAACTCCCCTTTGACACCTAGATTTCTTTGGTCCTAAACAGGTTTACTTTTTACCAAAATAACTATCTACTCTTTATTATGTTTTAACTATATCAAATTAATGAATAACGAATTAGCATTTTATAAACGACAAACATATATACTCTTGTAATAATGTATTTAAATTTACATCGTTGTCTACTATAAGACTTAAACCCTAAATCATATAAGAAAAACATCACTATGTACACCATAGATAGTATCAGGCTACACACTATTTACCGGATATAAGAATACACCAACAAGATTGTAGGACCACGACAAAGACAACACCAGTTGTCCTTGAATGATTTGAAATCAAACATTAATTTCAACAAAATAAATGGCAAATCCTGTCAAAATATTACATGTTTACTATACGTTTGTCAATTATATATATGAAATAAAATTGGTACATATGGTATCCAAGGAAGGGATGATATAGCTTTATCACCAACTAGCCATGTTTGTCCTTTTAATGAACAAAACAACGTTTGTCCTTACCCCAATAAGATTATAGGCATTGCAAACTTTGTGTCTTTAAGTTTAAAAACCTATATGTTACTTGTAAAATATGATGACCTTAAAATTTTGACAAAATTTCATATTACTTCTAAAATCATTTTTCTATTTGATTCATTTGAGCAAGCATCTCACATAGATCCGATTCGCTCCACTTTTCTTATGAATCATTTAACGAGTGAGTAATGATCGGGATTTGGTTTTCGGGTATAAGTTTCTCTATGTGTTCGTTGTATCATATATCTACCCGTCGGGTTTGTAGTCTTAACATAACTATGATCTTCTCATTTTTGGTAATATGATATTTGAAATTTTATTTAAAAAATAAATAAATGCTAGACAAGACGTGGTCGTATCGTACCATCAAGCACTTGATGGAATAATTTATGGTCAGTAGCAATACAAATTATTCGATTTTTTGTGTGGAATCCGAAATCACCATGAACAACAAACCGTAGTTAACTTTTGGAATTAAAAAAAATAAGTATTTAATATTATTAGGGACTAAGAGGCCACGTTATACTACACACGTATCACAATTTTATTTATTTGTGTTCGTTTTAGGGGACATCCTCATGTTAATATGGTTTTCTTATTCATTTATGTTTTCCATTTTTATATTAATTCGGTTGCACCATATGTATTCTTTGACTAAAAACAATGTATTTGAATCATGTTTTGTAAGACATTCTTCAATTATATGAAAAAGAATCCTATGTTTGATCTGTTTTACTCGTTTCTCATAAGTCATAACACATATTCTTCTTATTATATGTCATTTCTTTAATTATATACATACACATAGGGTGATCCTTGAAAAGTGCTTTTGTTCATGAGAAGCTTACAAAGTCATTATAATGTAAATGTACATGTACATGTACATATACATGTGATTAGATTCATGTGTCATTAGTTAGGTGATGGCTTTATATGTGTAACCACACATTACTATTACGCAACGTATATATGTATAACTATGCGCGAGTCACAGTTTACTGTGTATAATCATGCATGACAAACACGCAACCTGCTTGCTATATTACGCAAATTATATTATTAGTTGTCAACGGTTTTTCTAGAAGTCATTTTTTAAACATGACAATGATAAAATCAAACTAAATATAATAGTAGTTGATCTTCTGGTCCAATGGTATGAGGGTGATAGTTTAAACTTGAAATCTCTTAGTCTCGTGTTTAAACTTGACTCAAAAGAATTATATCACACTGATGAGCTTCGTCTTTGATGGTGTTCTTATATTAGTTAGGCCTGAAGTGTCAAATTTAATATGGATGGTTCACATTTCGTCTTGAAAAGACTGAATTAGGTAATAAAGGTAGTTTTAAACGTCATTAAAGAAAACTAAATACAATAACATACTCAATTTTATTATATTTTTCACAAATTAATTATATAAAATTATACAATAACATACTCAATTTTATTATATTTTTCACAAATTAATTATATAAAATTTATCTATGTTTAAAAGAATAATGAAATTATATTCAATCCAAAGAAGTTAAAAAAAGAGACTTTTCTATTTTTACACTTTAGCCTTTTTTTTAATCTGATTGTATTGTTTACTCGTATATTCTTGTGGCAATGTTGAACGTTTGGAGGTGTGCGAATTACTTGTTCCATATTATGTTATATTAAAAATTAAGCCAATTCCATATTATGATATATTTATAAGTAAACCAAGTAGGATTAAGAACCATGAAAACAGTATAATATGCAATAATAACGAATTATTTATTATTTAACATAATACGATGAAACCTAGGAGAGTTTGGTTCACCGGTTTTATTATTTAGATGTTTTAAATTAGTTTTTGTACATATTTATTATGATTTGTAATATATAATGTTTTCTTATATATCCTAAATATACCGTTATAATATTTTTATTTTTATTTACGTTTGATATACATTTTATCCAAATAAGCCGAGTCAACTATTATATCTTTTTACTTTATTATTTTTAAAGTCGAGTGAAATATAATATTTTTTACTTCTTAAATTTTTAAATGTTTGGGATTGCTTATTTTGATTGAAAAGAACGTTTGACAAAAAATACTTATTAACTTATAACTTTTCAAAACAAGTTTTAAAAAAGTATTTATATTAGCTTATAAACTAAAACGTTGTATAATGACCAAAAAAGATATATTTTAAAAATGATGAGAGTTAATATGAGGTAGTAAAGGGGTATAATAGGAAATTAGACCAGAAGTAGTTTTCAAAAGTCAATAAATAACTTTCCTTTTACTTTTTAAAACTTCAGTTTTACCTTATATAAAAAGTCAGTTTCATAAATCTTTTTGATTTTGACAAACACTTTTTTTAATTTAATAACTTCTCAGAAGTTAATAAGTCAAAAGTAGAAGGGAAATAAACAATCCCAAACATTCACTAGATCTAACTTTATGTTTCTTGAAGCTCATTTTCTGTAAAAACATAATTTTGCATCTTGAAATCTTGAAAGTATATATATTTATGGTTGCAACTTTAATACTCATTTTGATGTTGTTATTTCTTAATTTTTAAATTCAACTTCCACCTTTAACTCATGAAATGTCTAATAGTTTATTATATACAAGTGATTAAAGCATGCTTCATGGTATGTTAATATTTTAAAAGTATTAAAAATAATTTCTTTTCTGTCAACCTCTAGTCAACCCTTGGAGTTAGAACTTTTAATTGTGGGTTTATTTATTAATATTTACAGACATATATACCTAGAAATTAATTAAATTCAGATATAAAAATCGAATACACGTTTTAACCCGTATCTATATACTCAGTCGTCAAAATCTTCAACTCTATCTCATTTGGATATAAAATATACAGTTGGCATTGTTAACACGTGAAAATGAGTTGGAAGTTATGGAACGAAGTTACCTTACATCTTTCCTTCTACCCTTGTCCCCTTTTATATCAACACTATCTAAATTTAATAATACAAAACTTACATTTTGTATGGTATCAAGATATGTGAAATTAATTTGTTTACTTTGATTTGGTTTTTATTTTGTTTGTCGTTTTATACACCGCTAGTAACTTGATATCAATTGATATAGAATTGTATATGTTCACCTGGTGAGCTTATTGAATAACAAGACGAATGTCATTAAATTATGACAGGTTAGATGTTTGGGGGTTGGATTTACTTAATGATAGGTTTAATCGTGTGTATCTATCAACTTATGTGTGTTCTTTATGAGTGTCTTAAAAATGGAAGAAAATTGCATGCCTAAAATTAGTTGGATAAAATTAGTTGGATTTTTAGATGTCCAAGTGGTAAGGAGTTAGGATTACTTCCCTAGATATAAGGCAAGACGAAACCAAAGATGTAACATGACACTCGCTAGTTTGATGTGATAAATTCACTATCCCATATATTCTTAATTGATGGTTGCGTAATGAAGATTGGACAAGATCTATTGGAGAGTTTGATGTGATAGATTCACTATCCCATATATTTTTAACTGATGGTTGCGTAATGAAGATTGGACAAGATCTACTGGAGAGGACCAAGTTTACGGATAACCTAGTCGAAAAAGTTTTTATTTCAAGATGGTTGTGTGGAATAACATGAAGTCGTGACAAGTCACCTACTCTGCTCAAGGGATTGTAGTGCGCTCAAGATTTAATGATATCGATTTTCTATCGTTTATGAAATTGCTTCTTGTTAAACTAGGGTTTTAGGGTCGGATGTATCATGTATCTATAATAATCACATTGATTGTAATTCTACATGTTAAAAAGGTCAAATCCATAACAATTTGAAATGTATATTTGAGTATATAATGTTGAATAATGCTTTATCAAACTAGTTATTAGTATTGTGGCCGGTTCAAATACAAAGTCAATATTATGTAAAAAGTGTGAGAAGCAATCAGGGAGTGACATGTGTCATATTTTAAAAATAGAAGGAGGGGTATTTTAGGAAGTGTAATTTATTAAGATGAAGGTGTGCCATGTAACATCCAAAAGTTCAAAATTTATTTATTTAATTAAAATTAGTGTTCAGTCGCATGCCATACGTGCGAATGAAGCTCAATCGCACGAATGACGGCCGTATGGGCTCAGTCGTACGATTGAGTCGTGCGAATAAGCCAGTCGTACGATTGAGTATGTCGGCTAAAAATAGGCATGAAGGATAAGTAGGGCGGTTAAGGGTGTTAAAAGCAGATTCTATCTGTTGTAACCTCACCCCCTTGTTCCCTTCGACCCCAAACACCCCTGTTCTTGCCAAATTAACTGAACTAGCTCCGTTTTGGTAAGTTTTGTTTGGTACGGATCGATTCTTGAATATGTTAAGCTGTGTGGGTGGTGGAAATTGATCCAAAAACATGTTTAAATCAGGATTTCTGTTCAATCTTTCTGTTAAACTGAAAAGGGAAGGTTCGGGCCCTAGTTTTTGGGAAGTTTGATAAAATAAGGACCCGAAATGGTTGTAAATGAGGTGTACAGGTTCTGTTATGAATATGGTATAATCCAAATGGTTAAAACTCGAGTTTTTGGATCAAATATGTCAAGAACACAGCTGCTGATCCGTTTCAGGCGAATGAGCCCAGTCGCATGACCCATTCGTGCGACTGAGTCAACCGCATTGTTCAAACGTGCGACTGAAGTTCAGTCGCATGAACCAATCGCACGAATGGAGGTCATTCGCACAGACCCTGTTACAGCTCATTCGCACCTCTGTCGTATAGTCCATTCGTACGACTAAGCTCAGTCGCATGATTCAGTCGTACGAATGAGTCCAATCGCATAGCCTTAGTCGTATGAAGTAGTCAGCTAGGGGTGGTTTGACTAAATTAGGGTTGTTGTTTTAGATTTGCTTTGAGAAGAAGAAGTTTTAGCTGTCCTAGTGTATTTGGATTGATAACCACTTGCTGAAAACATTAAGGTGAGTTCTAATTGCCCTTTTTATGTGTTAATATCGTTTGATAAATGTTGTTTGACAAAATCGGGCACTGGCATGCATATAAATAAATAAAAATGCGAATAAAAGTTGAAAGTGGTAAATTGTGGTGAATGGCGAGGTGGAGGTTTGACCCACCAACTATAGACGGAGGTTTGACCCGTCAACGCCAATTATAGACGGAGGTTTGACCCGTCAACGCGCGAGGTGGAGATTTGACCCACCAAACTATAGACGGAGGTTTGACCCGTCAACGCGCGAGGTGGAGGTTTCACCCACCAAATTAAAATCGATAAAAGATGTCCATAAATACCTTGTGGGTATTCGATATGCATATCAATACTGGGATAAATAAATGGACTGATGAATGTGTGTGTGAATCATTCGGTGTGGGAACAGTTGATGGGTTATTATAATTGAAAGGTGGTGTATGTTAGAACTTACCAGTTTATCTGATTTTGCGTTTGTTTTCTTATGCATGCCAGGTAGTAATAGAGGTGCTCGTGATGGTCCCCCACAGAGTTAGCTTCCGGTTATGGTGTATGATACTGGCCACAAATGTTGGGTTTTGGGAATGAAGTACTTGAAGTTTAACAAAGTTTTGAAATGTCGGTTAAAGTTTTGTAATTATGGTTAACGATGTAAACAGTTTTTAATATATATAAAATTCCGTTGCGTTTGTTCTCTGAATTTTTATAATAACCCAACTAGTAGCACCCTCCTTATCATATTATATTGTTATGAGATTGAGGATGGTACATGCCATATATCGACTGTTTCTGTACGATTGAGGTTTTCAACAGAATTTTCAATTTATCGTTGAAGATTCAAACAATCGAATCGTTGAAATTTTCAATTGATCAATCGTTGAATATCCAAACAATCGAATTTTCAATTTCAATCGTTGAAGATTGCTTTACATCAATTAGTTCAGCGATGTCGACGAGAGATGATCAGTTTGGTACGTATGAGGACGATTATATACTGTAATTGAAATAGTATGTTAATTTTCGCACCGTAATTTTGTCGTTTTGATCATCGTTGTGTCTATACTGTATGATTTCTGTGAATTTTGTTATTGATTGACATCATCATTGTATCATAGATATCATCATTGTGTCATAGTTATCATCATTGTGTCTTTTGTATCGTTATTGTGTCTATACTGTTAGATTACTCTGGACATTATCAAACTGATTGTGTCAGGTTTAGAGGTTCATTGTGTCAGGTTTAGAGGTTTAGAGGTTCATTGTGTCAAGCAAGCATGATTGTGTCAGGTTTAGAGGTTCATTGTGTCAAGCAAGCATGATTGTGTCAAAATCTATCTTTGTGTCATCTCTTTGTGAAGGTGCATTGTGTCATGTTTTGGGGATTCATTGTGTCATGAAAGCTGCTTATAATGTGTCTTTTATGAAGGTTCATTGTGTCATGAAAGCTGCTTATAATACGTCTTTTGTAAAGGTTCATTGTGTCATGATTGGGGATTCATTGTGTCTTTTGTATTGTCATTGTGTCAGAATAAAACAATTACTGTTAATCAATTGGTTACGAACAAAGACGAATTGTGTTTTTGCAGAGTTACCTGAAGGGAGCGAACGAAATGAAGCAAAATTCAGCGTACCTGTTAAGCAAAAGACAAAAGGTAGGCCGAAAAGAATGAAGCCAGCTCGTGAGTTAGCTATCGAACAAGCAGGAAAAAAGTTGAGAAATTGTGGGTTTTGCAAACAACCTGGTCACGTTATACGCAGTTGTAGTTTATATCTTCAAAGCATTAAGGATAAACAAGTTTTAAACACTCAACGGTTGATTCTATGCCTATTCAAGAATAGGATTCATTGTGTCATAAGATTTATTGTGTCATATACTCATTGTGTCATTATATTCATTGTGTCATAATACTCATTGTGTCATGTTTGAAGAGTTTTATTTACGTTTGATTTTGACGATAAACAAGTTACCAAAATACTATTGTGTAATGTAAAGCAACATATAGCAACAAATATTAACATGCCAACAAATAGCAAAATGTCAACATACCAAATTACTATTGTTTCAAATTACCACTGTGTCAAACTACCATTGTGTCAAACTACGATTGTGTTAAATTACCATTGTTTCAAACAACCATTGTGTCAAACAACTATTGTGTCAAACAACTATTGTGTCAAACAACCATTGTGTCAAACAACCATTGTGTCAAATAACTATTGTGTCAAACAACCATTGTGTCAAACAACCATTGTGTCAAACAACCATTGTGTCAAACAACTATTGTGTCAAATTACTTTTTTGCCCCTCCGCCTGTTAGCAGTTTTCAACTTATTTACATTTTTGCCACCGTGTTTTTTGAACCATTGATCTCTTTTAATGAGTTGATCCAATGACCAGAATTACTTCTCACCCTTTTTAGGAAATATAGCCTTTGTAGCATATCCTCTCCCATTAGTATTTTTAAGTTTCAGCTACATATATTTTTAGTATTGTTTGTTAATACTCTATCAATAGTCTTCTATAAGTATGATTTTATTGGCTATGATTGTTGTGTTGTAATTTTTATTAGTTGATTGACAATCATTTCGTTTTTACTTGTGTGACATATCATCACAAAAGTATTTTCTATTTTTCTCATTTTCTTAGTTTTTTCCTTATTTTATATAATGTCGTCTCAGTTTTTCCTCGTTTTTGTTTTTCCTATTCACAATGAATCCCGGTGAAAACTCACCTGTCGCCAGTCTGAGTGTCTCGAAACTAGAAGCGCGGTGTTCTTGGCCGGCCCAGGTTTTTCCAAAAGTATTATCCTGCATCTCCCCGGAACTAACTTTTGACTGAAATAATAAACTAAAATAAACAGTCACCGGTTTGTTGTGTAGTTAATATTGTCGTTTTATTAGAAACTTCCTCTCATATCATCGTCTTCAATACACCTTCGTCTCCATGAACATAGGTATATATATATATACACACACACCAACCTCCATCAATGGCAACACACATTCACCTCCACCCTTCTTCTCCAACAAACACACACACTTCTGCAACAACTTCTTCAATGGTTACTACATCTTCTTCAACCTCTGTTCCATTCATCGAACCACAATGTGCAATTCAACCTCGAAGGCTCAAAGACTTCCTTCAGGACCAAAACCTCCCGTTCCCGCGCTCTCGCAGATCCACCATCTCCGTCATCCTCCACGCCGCCGTCTCCTCCGTCAGATCCTCCGCCATGTTACGCCGGAACATCTCCCGCCGGTTCTCCGGCAGAAACAGATCGACGTCACGTACGCCGGAGGTTACGATGGAGCGAACGACGTCGGTGACGGTGAAGGATATACTACGGTGGAGATCGTTTCGTGATCTGGTGGATCCGGTGGAGAGTAATGCTCCGCCGCTGCCGGAATCGGAATCGACGGTGGAGTCGGAGTCTCCTCGGTGTACCGCTACTACCTCCACCACAAGTTCCGGTGGTTCGCCGAGGAGTAGCTGGTGCGATAGTGATTTTACAGTCGGTGATTCTCCGGTAGGTTTCCGGCGATTCTCCGGTGTGAAGAGTTTTCACATCAATACAGCCGGTGGCGAAAGGAACACTGGAGATCTGAAGGTAAAAGTTCTGAAAACCTACGATTGACGATGAATTTTCATTGAGAAACTTAGGGCTTATGATCGTATGCAAATTGTGATACAGGATCGAATCGTACTTGTAGAAGAAGATGAACAACAACAATTGAGTCCGATTTCAGTGCTTGATTTCACACACGAACATGAAGAAAACTTCTCTTCATTTCATCAAATCCTTGAGGATATCGAGAGTATGTGTTCTTCACATCTTCATTCATTATACATCTCCTGTTATTAACTTCTGCTGATATAAATTGATCAATTTTGTACAAACAGGACGAAACATGAAGCTAAAGCAACAAATCCAAAACTTCGAGAGTCTAATTGAAGTTGATGATGTGAACAAAGACGTTGAATTGAACGATACTGAATCATTTGAAATCGAAGAACACGCGATCCGACTTATGGATCGTGTCAAAACAACAAGCTCCATTGAAGAGTGGGACTTAAGCTTCGATTGTTTGTTGTTAGATTACTTTAGGGATGAATTGATCACAAGTAAGGATATGAATAACAATGGTAGATTAGAATCTAGGGTTTTGAGTGCTGCAAAATGTTGGGTTAATGGAGAAGATGATGGATCTTTGGAGTGGGAGATTGAAGGTACAAGAGAAGCTTGCATTCGAGAAATGGATAAAAGATGGAACTCGAAAGATTTTGAAGATGATAAGAGAGAAATCGTGGTGGAGATCGAGAAAGTAATGCTTAATCATTTGTTAGACGGGTTGTTAGTCGATATTGTTAACGTTTAGAACGTACAAATAAAGATGATAGATCGACATTTAGATTTTTTTAGTGAAAATAAAGTTATTGTAGTTTTATAAGATATTAAAATTACCGACATCTGTTATGTAATAATATGTTTACATGTTACATGTCGTAAAAACGGTCATTTTACTTTAGATATTCTTATGTCTTAATTTGTGTTAAGCATTTAAACACATAAATTGAAAATAATATAAGCATGTGAACATGTCATATTGTGATATTGAGATTGAAGGCATTCGAGTTCGACATATCAATATGAGATTATACCACATTTAACTCATGGGCATGAATCTTTATATATTTCATGTTATTGAGGGCAAATGTGACAAGTGTTGTTGCTTATTTTAGCTATTGATCTGAGTTTAAGTACATGGTCTTGTTTGTACACTTGTACTAAATCTGGCGATTGAGATCACTTTTACCTATAAAAACATATAACAAACCATATACGCAATATGAATCAAGGTATTACGTAAAATGTATGCTATTTTGTGTAATCAGACCGACTCTATAATGTGATTTGTGACATATTGGGCTCAGGATCCACAAAAATAAGGCCCCCGTTTTAATAAAAAAAAAGGTTATATTGGGTTTGGTTTTATATGTGCCATGAAATTTTGAAGCAAGAATAACACTTGATAGTTGAGTTCGGATGAAAATTTTAATGAGTAACTGGTCATTTTTTACCTCTATTTTTTTTTTCAAAGAAATCAAATTTAAAACTCAAGGTTAGTATACCAAATTTTCTTTGATTTATTGTTTTTGTTCAATGAAATTCGATTAGGTTGCTTACGTTTAGATCGTGTTTTTGAAAAAGGCATTAACTTTTTAGTTTGATTGGAGCCTCAAAAAACGTTAAGCCGACCCTTAGTGTGTTTAAGCTTTAACTTGATGCATTTCACCAATCATAAGCTTGTGTGGTATCCAATCAACTTTATCTATAAAATCATATACCAAACCAGACGCCCCAATAGTACTAAACAAATTTTACTCAAGCGATAACACCAACTGTACACTTCGATGCTACCTTGCCTTCTTTTAGGCATGTTCAATTGTTTATTGATTCGGGTTTCCAGGTTAATCAGGTTAACCTTTTTGAAACGAAATTTGAAATCAAATAGTTTAAAACCAATTCGAATTCAAAAGTTCGAATATAGTTGATTAAGTTATGACATTTTATTTATCATGACATATCAAAATAGTATTTATTATAGTAAAAGAAGATTATAGGTGGACATTAACATAATTCTAGACTACCTAGGTTAATTTTCTTGTTTTTTAGTTATATAATTACGTTAATTAATAAATTATGAAAAAGGTTTTTTTAAATGTAATTATAAAGAAACAAAATAAGATAAAATAAAGAAGTTTTTCTAAAACGTCAAACTTTCTAAAAAATACAATATATTTTAAAATTGATGTTTTGAAAAATAATTTTTTTATAAACCATAAATATTATAAGTTGAAGTTATAGTAAAAGAAATTTCTAAAAATTATAATTAAAAAACCGATTTATTTTGGAACAAAAAGTTTATTTTATTTTAGTAAAAACAAAAAAAAGGTTTAAAACATAAGTTTAAAGAAAATGATATCATTATTTTATTACTTATGGTCTTTAGTTATATATAATTTCAATCATATCTTATCTCAAAATATCGTTTTATAATTTATATATTTTTATTACTAATATTTAATATTTTATTTATTTAATCTGTGTAATATACGAGGTAAAAAAAATAACATAATTGATTATACAACTAACCTCATTGCTTCATATGATATTTAGAACACTAAAATGTAAGAAATGACAGGTACGAAAATCCATTTTGATGTGCAATCGTTTTGTGGAAATCTTCATGTACTCGCCTTTGTGTTACCACAAAAGGCACATTAGCCTCTCTGGCTCTCTGCTACCTTCACAGTTTTGGCATTCTTGACAAATTTTAGCCACTTACACCATGTCCCTAATCACTGTCTAGCAAGTTTTAAACACCACTTGCATCATCTCTAATCATACATCACCTCTTAAGATTAGAAACTCAACTTTTACACACTATGAACTCAACCAAGAGACACTTTTCCAACACATTCACAGGAAAGAAGATGGTAACCTTGGTAATAAATACTTGAACATAACTTAAAATTGATGATTATAAATTACCTTGTTTTTATAGACATTCTTATTATATTGATACATTCACAAACCTCTTATACCTTGCATAATTGAACCCTTTTGTGTGAAGTCTTTCTATAAGTAGAGACATCAAACCACCTATTTTTTGCCTCAACTTGTTATGCAGCTTTTTTCATCTCATCATTTTTAAAATCTATTGCTGTAGGCTTTTAAATTAATTTACCAAAGAAACCCTTTGATTATTTTTCATGCCCACAAGCCACTTCCAAAGAATAAAGGCAGCAAACAGAATGAAATTGCCTAGACATAATCATATAATGTTATCAAACTAAAGGTCTCTTTTCTTCATCCTCTTCATTTATTCGGTTTTCGACTTTAACCGGAGCCAACTCTTTCGCCTTTTTGGCCATTCTTGGAGCCGGCGTGTTCTCGGGTATCATCTTGAGCACGATTCCCATGGATATCAGAATCAACCCTGTCCCATGCTGCTCTGTTAATGGCTTTGTGAAGATCAAATAAGACAGCAGCAATGTAACCGCCTTTCTAGCCGTTGTTATCTATGTCGTTAAGTACAAGTTCAGAAATAGAAGGGTAAAAAGATCAAGGTTTAGCGAGGAAATTGGCATAAAAGAAAAATGTACCATTGCTGTGGTGGCGGCCCCAAATATGGCGATTAAGGAAAGAACCGAGACTTGACCGATAAATGTTGCCAAAGCTTCAAAGACTAAGACGCCATAGACATACGGATGCTGTAACACGAAACAAAAATTATCAAAAACTTCAGCTTTGACTTTTTGGACAACTCTACAAGATTACAAGTTATAATGACACAAATATCTTGAAATTTCCAAGATTTGTTTAACAGTCGTAGTAAACAAGGACCGCTTGCGACAACATGTAACCAAACCGATCAAATATTTGTCCTTTTGTATCAATCTTGAAATCAGAAATCAACAAGATTGACAAACTTGGGTCAAACTTGTTAGTTTCTTGGTTAATTGAATCTTGAAATTTCCAAGATTTGTTTCAGAAGAAGTATACTTGTAAAAGATTTTATATAATAGTGAACTTGAAAGCTAATAGGATTTGGCCTTTTAGGTCAAATTAAGACGTTAGACCTTTTATGTCAAACTAGCAAGTATTGAAAACCAAATTCAATGGTAAAATCTTGAGCATGCAAGATGTGTAAAATGTGACATTGATAATACAACATTTTGTAAAAAATCATATCAATTTCTAAATTGCAAAGCACAAGGATTGACTGATTAAACAAATGAAAACTTCACCTGAGAGCAAGAACTCCAAGCTTTGAATAATTCCCCCGTCAAAAGCATTGGAGGAATCAAAAAGGGCAAACCCACAACGGTTGAGCAAAATAGCATCTCCATCTGCACAAAAAAGCCATGATCCCATAGAAAAAAGTGAACTTTTTTTACTCGTTGCATTATTTTCACGCCCATAAACACAAAACAGATCAAGTCGCATGTAACTCACCTGAGTCGTATCGGGATTCATGGTAAATATAGCTTCTTGAAAATTCCCAAGAAATGAATCCATGATCAAAGCACCAGAAACCATCACGACACCGAGAATGCTAAAATTTGGTGAAGTATTTGCGTCCGCAAGAGTGAATAGTATCAAACCCACAACCAAAAGTAATGCAGAAACATATTCATGGGGAGGGTATTTCCGTCTTAACCCAGGAATAAACGCTCCCATGATCATCACAGGAAGAACCTGGCAATTGTAGGTTCAAAAAATTCAACCAAAATGATACACTGTGATCACAAATAATATGCCATAAAAAAGAAACAAAGACACTAGACACTGGTTAGAACAAAATCCTACGTTTATTACAGGTGTCAAATGGCTAAAAAGTAAATAAATATCATCAAGAGTGGGTTTTTCTAGGAGAAGTAATGCAGAAGCAAACACTGATGCAACAAATCAAGATCTAGACTTCATGACACGACACAACCTACACATACTAGCGTCGTTGAGGCTGTACATACAACAGAACAATGCATAATGGAAATATAAAATTAGGACTTCAATAGTCCAAGATGCAATTTTACAACAAAACAATGAACAGTAAATTGCATAAGTGTACAACCAATCAATGAATGGATGAAATCAAGATTCACCTTGGTGGATTTAAACATGAGTTGAGCAGGGTAATTTAAGAACGCCAAAGATCCTTTGGTGAGACCATGAGAACCCATGAGTACAGCTGAGAGCTTGACGTATGTCTTCCATGGGTTCACCATTTGCTTGGTGGTGAACCCTTGTAAATAAATCAAAGCAATGTAGACCCATCCTTGAATGAATGTAAAATACCAGCCATAACTATACAAAACAAAAATTTCAAATAAGAAAAGTCAATACATTTTAAAAATGGTTGACATAACTGGAACTTAGCCTTACAAAGAAAGCTTAAATTGAAGATTTAATGTAGATAACCGACCTGAATTGAAGACGATTATATACATATTCCTGAAAAATAAAAACAGCATGAAGGTAATTCATTAGCATTAATCAACATAACTCCTACTACCCTACTTACAAAACAGAAGTCAATATTGGTGTGTTTATCCATGATAATTTTATAAACATATTGAGCTCAAAAATACTAGCATTCACCCGAAAAAAGTTCTCTGTAGCCATTCTAAACAAGAAACACATTTACATATATTAAAATAAGAAAGCAACAAATTACAAATTCAACTCCCTGTCATGTTTCTTTTGTTGATAATAACAATCACTCCCAAATAAAGTAACTTCCTATCGAAAGGTGATTTGTACAATAACACTAAATTGATTTGTACATCGCCAAAGAACAAGATCAACTACAAAAGTATAACAACCCACAAGAACTGCAGTGTATATAAAACAACTCTAGCTTACAAATCAAGATAGAGGAAAGACTCAGTGTATATAAAACAACTCTAGCTTACAAATCAAGATAGAGGAAAGACTCGCCTACACCTACCCTCCCCAGACCTGCTCTTGAGTGGGATATACTGGGTTGTTTGTTTGTTTGTTTAGCTTACAAATCAGTTTCCATTCTGTTCCTCCATGACACAAGAATATTATGAAGACTTGTACTTCAAGCAGCAGAAGTAGCATTTCTCATCAGAGTTGGCTATTTAACACCAAATTGTATTGCCACACACATATATTATGAACCTATAAATCCCTAATGAAGCTTAGGGGTGTTCATAAACCGTCAAATCGACTGAACAGAGGCAACTCGTCCAGTTTGAAGTTTATACGGCTCTACTTGCTTCGATTTTGTGGTCTAAAGGTCCGGCCGATGGTTTGGAAATGGAAATCAGCCATTTAACCTTTATTATTATTAATTTATTATTTTGGAATATGAAGGTATGTTTATGTGTTATATTCATGAACCATCTTTTATAGCTATAAACTTTTAAGTACAAACTAAAACTTTGAAAAAATAAAAAAAAACTAGGTTCAAACAGCCAAACTGCTAGGCCGACCCACCCACTCCAAACGGTCGGTTTGTCATCTCCTGTTCAACCCAGTTTTCTTTAAAACAGGCCAAACCGAATCGTGAACACCCTAAAATGGAGAGCTAGCTGTGTGAGGTTTGAGTGTAAGTAATAATGTTGTCAAACAGAGTAACAGACAAACTTAGTCGGCCGAAATTCAAAAGAAATAACTTTTATGATAAAAAATCTATAATTTAACAATTCAAACTCAAACAAAGACGATGATATCATCCAAAACTTCAAACAAACAAACCTTTGCACGGATTATTCCTTGATACAAAACTGAGAAAAGAATTAGTTTTATAAGTTGAGTAGGACCCATTAAGAATTCACCAAAACTTCAAGGCAGTAATCAAATACTTAGCATCTTTAATAAAAAAAAGATTAAGATTAAAGGCATTGATATGTGAACAAAAGTAAAAGATTAAGATTAAAAAAGAGTCAATAAAGCCTAAAATTATCCAAAAATATGCAGGCAATTTGCACAAAGTATTGCATGCAAACCATAAACGTCATCTAGATCAATCTAATCTCATACAAAATTA
The DNA here is from genome assembly GCA_024085815.1 of Flaveria linearis. Lineage (NCBI taxonomy): Eukaryota > Viridiplantae > Streptophyta > Magnoliopsida > Asterales > Asteraceae > Flaveria > Flaveria linearis. Next base: position 6,349,965 of record CM044014.1, read on the forward strand.
ATTATCTTATTTCACACAAAACATTGTAATTTCTCCAAGAGGAAACACCAATTCACATAAAACCTTAACAAATCAATCATGGATTTTTCAAGAATATTTGCAGATAAAAGTTGAATTTCTTCTAAAGAAACACCCAATTCATGAAAATTATCATCAAATCATATATGGGTTTTTGAAGAAAACCCAAATCTTGAAAAACCTCAGCAAATCAAACAAGGGTTTTACAGAACATCAAGTTCTTAAATTGGGTTTATGAAGAACACCAAACCCTTGAAGAATTCATAAGAAATCAAACATGGGTTTATGAGATTATGACATCACAAAAGCATCAGTTAACCACAACAAGATTAACATGTCAAAAACCCTAAATCTTTAAACAAAATACGAACTTCTTGATAAAATTACCTCACAAACACCATTAACAAGATACCCAAAGAAAAACCCGGAGGAGCAGAGGAGAAATTGCTGCCATTTTGGTCGATCAGAGAGAGAAATACCAAACAGAGATCGAGATTGTTCTTCGTTGTTCTTCATTTTTCTCACAAAACTTGCTGAAAAAGTCGACAACTTTTATGATGATGAATGATTAATGAAACAATTTATGATATAAAGAAAGTGGGATTTGTGCATGTAGAGTTAAGACAGAGAAATAATAGATTAAAGGGAGCGTATCGGTTCAATCACGCTAAACATGTATCGAGAGCACATGAAAATTAAAGGGTTTTACATTTATTTTAGAGAGAGAAAGCTTTGAAGAAAGATGAAGAGAGAGTGTATGTGTATGTGAATGTTTGTGTTTACAGGGTCTATGGCTTCTTGAGAGGCCGCCAACTCAGGATGGAGAAGAGGAGGTGTGCATATTATATTTACTACTAGTCGTCTAGTCTAACACCCCGTGTGTCACACCCAACCTTGGCGGCGGAATCGTCGAGGCGTGAGAGTTACGATTGTTCACAGCCACATAACGCTATTGACTGAAACATGTTAAAAATAAAAGGTCAACATATTATTGGTGAGCATTCTATAGTTTTGAATACATAAGTATATAAAAGATGGCAATTCATGTTGTAAATTAGAGAACAAGGTAACTAGGAATGTAAGACATAATGCACAATCATACCTTAACAAAGTTTTACAAGTCTTAAATATTTACAAGTATATACGATTAGCTAAGTGTACTTGGATCAACCAAGCAGGCTTGTCAGGCCCATAGATCTATGACATCGCCAGGCTAGCAATAGTTAATGATTGTACATGTATTCGACATTACATGGTAGCTACAAGATTCAACTAATCACAACACACAAGTAAATTGTCATAAGTTTACAAGATTTAACGTGTTTACAAGTGTAACGTTTATAATGTAACATGTTTCACCCAAAAGTGTGTGAAATAATAAAATGGGTATAGAAATACTCACTTGATTGATGAGATTCGAATTTGGACGTGGTAGATTAGACACCAACGATTTCCTTACGAGTAATCTACGGAACGGTGTCTCGAATTAGAATAATAGTGATGTGAGAATTTGGAATGTATTAGATTTTCCATTTGGGTTTTGAATGGTAATTTTAAATAAGTTAATTTATTTAGTTTGAATAAATAAAACGAATTTATTTAAAGTGAGTATGTTTGATAATTAATAGAAATAAATCTATTAATACATTTGAATTAGATTGTTAAAGTGTGAGAAGAACAATTATTTTAGTAATTTAAACCACCGTTTAAAGTTTATTTTTATAAGAAATTAAACTAAATATATTATTTTTATAAGAAACTAAACTAAATAATTTACAGAAAATAATATGGTGTCTAAAAGAATTATTTAAAGTTTATAAAACCTATTTTTATATTTTTTCTAGAATTTTCTATAATTATTTTAATTAAAAAAATAATTACAGAAGGAAATTTGTTGATTTAAAATAAACATGTTTATAAAAATGATTTTTATAATTTTTAGGAAATTTTTCTGAAATTTTTAAAGGCTTAAAAGGCTTTTAAAAAAATAGTGTAGGTGCCCGGGTTCGAACTCGGGACCTCCCGGATAGAATGCATGCACAGAACCAGTGAACCAAAGGCCTCAGCCGCGTTAGAACTTCGTTTCAAATTCTTTTAAATAGTTTCAAAGGAATCCCCCAAATCCGATTAAACCCTAGGTTCGATTTCGATCAAATTGAACCCGAAAATGATTTTGTTAATGAAATTAATGATAGGGCTTTGATTCCCCATAGGAAATCGAGCATGTAAGTGTGTTCAATTACCTGTTATTGTATAGAGATGGATGGATTCGAGTTTGAGTAGGTCTCGGCTTGAGCTCGATCTGCAATCGGTGTGTGTGTGTGTTTAGATCGAATTGGAGTTGCTGAGAGTTCGAGTGAGTGTGAATGAGTGTTTGCCCTCTATTTATAGTGGGTAATTTGATGTTAAGCCATGCGAACGAGTTTCATTTGTTTGTCGAACTTTCGGTTTGAATATGATTGTGTTTGAACAGATTTTATGTTAAATTAATGGATTGATTGTGATTGTAATTGTGATTATGCGATTCCAGGTTGGTTGATTGAATCAATTTGTCGAGTTTTCATTTGAATTGGATTTGGTTTCAAATGGTTTAAGTGGGTTTGGTTTTAAATCGTGTAAACGAGGTAAGTTTTCGAATTGTGTAGGGTCATAGCTTTGAATCTTTGTCGCGAACCTGTCGGTAGCTTTTAATTCGAATGAAATCGTGTAATTTGGGCGGCGAGGCTTAGCCGGAGAGTGGCCGGAAATTGGCCGGAGGGGAGAAGGGCGACGGGGTGTGGTTTGGGTTTTTTTAAAAAGTTACACCTTTGGTCCCTGTGGTTTGATTTCTTTTTATTTTATGCATAAAACTTTTATTTGAAGTTTCAAAATTGACAACTAGCCCCTTCAACTTATAATTTGATTTTTAATTTTTACAATTCTATTATTATTATTATTATTATTATTATTATTATTATTATTATTATTATTATTTTAAACATTAACTTATTAACTTTTAAATTAACTAAACAAACATAACCAGCCCTTCAAGTTTTACAAATGGTTTAAAAAGTCCTTACAAGAATAACGGGGTTAACTTTTATTTAATAAAAATACGAGATGTTACACCGTGTGTTACACGGATTGACAAAACTAAAATAATGAATATTTTCAATTAGAAATTAAGAACTAATATTAATAATCTTCTAATATATAAGAATAATATATAAGAATAATATATAAGAATGATATATAAGGATGTGAAATTTAAGAGATGCAAAATTTTCATTAAAACAACTTTTTGCTATATGAATGACACGTGTCAATAACTTCTTGAGAGTGTGTCATGTGACAACATATAACTTAAAAGCAATAATTTATTAAAACATAAAATTGATAAAATGTTATAACAAACTTAGCTGCAAATGTGAAGAAACATGCCAACTTAAGTTGTATTGTGATGGTATATAAAATTAAATTATGAAAAACTAATCTCTTAACATTATGTTTAAAAATTTAGATTCTGTTTACCATAATTTTGGTTTAAAATTATTGTACATATATTACAAAATGGCTTTTTATTTTCTTAAAATAAATTATGAGAAATACAAATAATGGTTTCTGGTTTAATATTTATTTGAATATAAAATAAAAATGATATTAATTCAAACTTTAGAAACTTTTTATTTTAGGGAAACAAATTATGAGAAATTTTTGGAGTTTAAATGAGTGTTTAATATGATAACAAGTGGCAATATTTGTTTAAGAATTTAACATGTGTCAAAGGTGTTTAATATGATGACAAGTGACAAAACCCTTTTCTTTTATTATATATAACTAGGTTAGTCCCTGTGTATTACACGGATTGAATAAATAAAATTATTATATTTTTATAAAATTTATTAAACAATACCATTTTTTTAATTCGGATATCCGAATTCAAAATTTTAGATATCCGAAACTTCGGATTCAGATAGTGAAATTCCACTATCCGAAATTTTCGGATATCCGAATTTAAAAATCCATAGCAGAAACAATTGATTTAGGGTGGATTAGCAACACACAACGATGAAGACAAAGAAGAAGATGGAGGTGTGATGGAACGAGTGTGGGGGCACAAATGATGTGGCGAGTGCGGGGGTGCGAAAATGGTATCTTATTTGTGGTGGGTGCGGCGTGGAGAGAACCATTACATGTGGTCTTATAGAAACATCTTTTTTTTCATTTAGTGTGCTACGTATACTCTTTCATTATCTCAACGATCCACCAAATTGTAACATCGCGTATTTTCGTTATCCGACCCATTTTCAAACTGCAAACCCGAATCCATTTTTAGAATATTTATTTCAATAAATTAATGTAACATGGTATTACAAATTATTTTTCATCTATTTTAAACAATTGAACAATTTATAAAAATGTTATGATTTATAAATACTATTATTAATTTGAAAGATTTATATATCATTTTATATTAAATAACTAAATCTAAAAGATTCATTAAAAAGTTTTATAAAGATTATAAATATATTGTAAAATAAATGGATTTATTATATAAATTAAGTTTTGGGTTGAAAATGTAAACTTTAAAACTTGTTTTGAAAATTTTATACATAAAATAATAAACCATACAAACCACAGGGGCCAAATGTGTAATTTTTTTTAAAAACCCAACCCCCTCCCGTCGCACCCTGTTTCTCCAGCCACACTCCAGCGATCTCTCTGGCGATCCCACAACTCCCAAATCCACTCGATTTCAATCGAATTAAACACTCCCGACAGCTTTACCTGGAAGATTCGAACCCATACACCTAAAACAATTTAAAAATTATAGTCGATTAGTGCGATCGACCCAACCACCCCACTTCGGCCGAAAGTCCTCCACGATCGAAGCACCAAAACGATATAATAATCAAAATTAAGCGCACCCACACCATCATCTGAATGTTTATAAGCGAATACAACTCACAAATCCAACTGAAACAAACATAATTATCGAATTCGATCACCCTCTTAGTCGCGACCTACACCACATACAAACACTATCATAAAGGTTTCAAAACTCGAAATAAACAGAGGGCTTTTCATCTCTGAGATCATTAGAAGCTACCTCTACAACGAATTTAATTATCATCCTCATTTGAACGTCAATCAAGCTCCACGTGGTCGTGACCAGTTCATCAACTGTTCTGGTGTTTTACACATCAATACCGGGTAATTGAAATCATATACTTACTCGATTGTACATGGGGAACAAAAGCCCTATGTTATTAAGCATTAACAATAATGAATAGATCTTCAATTTGGTCGATTTCAGTTCTAGGGTTCATGGTTATTTGGGGGGTTTCTCTTGTTTGTGTTTAAAATATTTGGAAACCGGGGATAATCGCGGCTGTATGCCTAGTTCACTGGTTCCCCGTTCACATGCAAACCTTGAGGTCCCGGGTTCGACCCCGGGCACCCTCATTTATTTTTTAAAGGCTTTTTCAGCTTTTAAAAATTACAGAAAATTCCTAAAAATTATAAAAATCATTTTTATAAACTCCGTTTATTTTTTAATCATCAACCTTATTTTCTGTATTTTTTTTTATTTAAATTTAAATCTTTATAAAACAATATAACAAAGATATTTATTTTAATTATTTCTTATAAAATGGATTCTTTTAAATTATGGGTTAAATTAATAAATCATTATGGGTCCAAACGCTACCTTTAGTTAAATTTAAAATCTTCCTACTTTAAATATTATTTACACTTTACATTAAACTTTATCCGTTATTATAAAACTTTAATTACGTTAAAATTATTTAAATGATATAACACCGTAACAGAGTTGTGAAACGTGAAACCATACTACTCTTACACTTGTAAAACAATAACTAACATTAACTATGTTCATACTAAATGAAACACAGGTTAACCGAAACTCTAATCGTCGTGCGAACATTATTTCTATGCTGTGCATTCAAGGTGAGTTTCACGACCCCATTTTTATTACAAATTTTATAAATCTTTGGGGGAAAAGTATGCTCACTCTTTCTAGCTGTGAACACAATTTATTTTGGATTAACGTGTTACTGTTTGCAAGCTATATCTTATGCATGAGTTTCTGTGTGGTTCTTTAATCACAACTATTTAACTCCGGTGTTGGAGCCGACGGACAGATATTGATAGTACTATTGGGTTGACACCCCCACCCATGTATGTTAGTATACTAGTTGAGACTGACTGTGGTTATGATCGACCCCTGGGTGAATATGTTCTGACAATTGCTGTGTGGTTCGTCATAGGTTTAGTTGTGATGCTCATGTGATATTACTTGTGATAAACTGTATACACTTATGATCCATAACTCATACACAGCAACAAGTTTTCAATTTATGATTATACCTGTGAACTCACCAACCATGTGTTGACTTTTGAGCATATCTTTTCAGGTGATAATAATCAAAGAGGATAGCTAGAGCCGATGCCTTAGCAGAAACCCTCAGGACTTCAGTAGACATGCATTAGTGTTTTGACTATCATTTGATTTCGCTTATGAATACTATGTTAAACTTTTTATTTGTTGGATTTCATGTTGGATTTGGTTTTGTTAAATCGATAGACTATGCTAGTCGTGGAACTGACTAACCACGACACAAGTCACCATTGTGTCAGGTGACGTCATGACACGTGGATCTTTGCATTTATTTTGTCTCTGTAAACTAACCAGGTGTTATGACAATCCCGTCCGTTACATCCTCATGTTTTCGCTATAAGCGGGGGTGTGACAGATTGGTATCAGAGCTATGGTTATAGGGAATTAGGTTATTAGAAATGGAATGACCTAGACTATAACTAAGTACCCTTACACATGAGTCCTCTCATGTATTTTATATGCTTAGATAGGATTTTATGTGCCTTATATGTTTATACTTGATTATGTGATTATATGCCTTATGTGATTCCTCTTATATTTTGAGTCTTATCAATGCACACACGAATCTCAAAACATATACTAAGACATTGGTGCCTAAATCAGATGATCTCTAAATTTCAAATTTCAAATCTCAAATTGATACTCATGGTTTTCAAAATCTCGTCAAAGTCTGTGTCCCACCACTGAATACATGCAATGCTGGAAGAGTGGGATACCCGTATCTCGGGGTGTTCTGTCTAGGCAAGGTATTCGTATAAATCTAAATCAGCCGATGGATCTGTCTACCTTACCTGGGAACCCTCAGGATGAGTATCTGCTTATAGGTACGCATGTTTTCAACAAAGTTGTGGTTGACCTAATACTTTGGGTAGTCAACGTACTCGCTTTGATTTACGAATCAAAAGATTACACTTGGAACATCTCATTGTTATTATGCCAAACTCCCGATTGTCGTTTTCATGTTGTATACCTCATATTACCCAATTCTCATAAAATATCTTAATGATATTTCAAAATGTCTTCCCGTCAAAACCGATCCCGATCTGGAAACTCTGGCCGTAAGACTTCTGCTATTGTAGCACGTGAAGTTGCTGCAGTCATACCAACCCTCCTAACTCATCTGAATCAAGACGCGAACCCTGCTCCAATCTCTGTTGGTCCTAACCCTCCACGTGCTTGTACCTACAAGCATTTCAGTTCTTGCAACCCCACTAAGTTCAGTGGAACCGAAGGAGCTACCGGATTACTACAGTGGTTCGAAAGCATCGAGAACACTTTCCTAAACACCAAATGGCCTTCAAAACTTTAAACCGTTACTTATGGTTCTCAAGTTCTCTTAAGGAGGTGTCCTATAACTAAGAACATGCAATGCTGTAGATGGAATTCCTACATCTCGGGATATTTTTTTTAGGCAAAGTGTAAATGGTGATTTGATTCGATCATTGAATCCATTCACTTGACTCGAAACCCTTGAGATGAGTGATCACTTATGGTACGCGTGCCTTCAATAAGGCTATGGTTGACCTCATATCCTAACAAGTCCATGTATTCCCTTCGATTTTGAATCGAATGATCATATCTCATTGTGATGTCGAATCATTCTTGTCCTTGATTTTGTCTCTCTGTTTTAAATTATTCAAGATTTGAACACCATCATAACAAATTCTGCTATCTCGAACTTTGATCTTAAGCTTATAAGCATGATTTTTCCTTTGTTACACTGATGTAACTTGAAATTTTCCGAATTTCTAATTGATATTATTTTCTTTTCGTCGTTAAGTCAAACTTCGTACCGCTTGCACCGTGGGAGATGCAAGAGTTTGCAAATCGACCTATGACTAAAAACACTCGTATCTCCTAAATGATTCTATCTCATCAAAACAGGGGTGACTCCCTTACTTTGATGAATCTCCATTCGTTTCGATAAATGGTTTCCAATTGTGTGTTTTATGAAATTTCATCCTCTGGATTAGGGTGATTTCCTTATCTTAAGGATTGACTTTAATTATTCTCGTTGGAACTTACATTTCACAAATGACATGATCTCACCAAAATAGGATTGAAACCCGTACTTTAGTGACAAATGTCAATCTTCGATTGTTTTCTTGAAATTCAATCATCAAGATAGGCATGAATTCCATACCTTGATGATACTTTCATTTTTATGGATGGTATCTCAAATGAAACGACCTTATCAAAGTAGGAGTGAATTCTGGATTTTGATAAAGAAGTTTATCTTGTTATATTTTATTTTTGTAAAACTTCATCGTTAAGATAGGAGTGAATCCCTCACCTTAATGATGAGTTACCTCATTTTCTTTTTATGGATCCTCAACAATGAGTTGGGATCGAACTTTTGATTGGTAAGTTAGTAGTCATACCTTGAGAGTACACCATCAAGTTAGGGGTGAAAACCATACCTTGATGACTATTCTCATTTCTTGATCTTCAACTTATCAAGGTTGTAATCAAGTGACGAGAAGCATGTAGTAACTTGAGGGTGAAACAATGTTAGTGTTCCGGTCTATCAAGCCAAAAGCATGATCTCTGAACTTGAAAGAAGACCCGATCGCTTTAGGTTGATTTTGATTTCAAGCTTGGAGCATTTAAATTCTTAAATTGATTCCTTTCCCGTTATTCTCATGTTTTGATTCGATCTAGCTACATCGAACCATTTATTCCTTACTTATCAACTTTAATTTTGAGATATCATCAACACATGATTGAGTGATGGTAGCTTTCTTAAACAATCTTTATGCTAAATAAAGACGTTATCAACTTGTGATTATGTCTCTAGTCATACAAATGTTCTCGACTGTACTTATGGGTTTGATGAATTACGTATAAAATTTGAAAATTTTTAAATCTTTGGGGGAAAAGTATGCTCACTCTTTCTAGCCGTGAACATAATTTATTTTGGATTAACATGTTACTGTTTGCAAGCTATATCTTATGCATGAGTTTCTGTGTGGTTCTTTAATCACAACTATTTAACTCTGGTGTTGGAGCCGACGGACAGATATTGATAGTACTATTGGGTTGACACCCCCACCCATGTATGTTAGTATACTAGTTGAGACTGACTGTGGTTATGATCGACCCCTGGGTGAATATGTTCTGACAATTGTTGTGTGGTTCGTCATAGGTTTAGTTGTGATGCTCATGTGATATTACTTGTGATAAACTGTATACACTTATGATCCATAACTCATGCACAGCAACAAGTTTTCAATTTATGATTAAACATGTGAACTCACCAACCATATGTTGACTTTTGAGCATATCTTTTCAGGTGATAATAATCAAAGAGGATAGCTAGAGCCGATGCCTTAGCAGAAACCCTCAGGACTTCAGTAGACATGCATTAGTGTTTTGACTATCATTTGATTTCGCTTATGAATACTATGTTGAACTTTTTCTTTGTTGGATTTCATGTTGGATTTGGTTTTGTTAAATCGATAGACTATGCTAGTTGTGGAACTGACTAACCACGACACAAGTCACCATTGTGTCGGGTGACGTCATGACACGTGGATCTTTGCATTTATTTTGTCTCTGTAAACTAATCAGGTGTTATGACGATCCCGTCCGTTACATCCTCGTGTTTCCGCTATAAGCGGGGGTGTGACAGAAATCATACAATATATGGATGTATGACGTTATAATTTTAGTGTATAATTAGATTAACTAAGTGACCAATATAATTATAATAATTTATAAAAGAAATCTAGAGGTATAATACAATGATGTTTGTTTAATATAATTTTTTTATTATAATGTTTTTTAATTCTTAGGGTAAAGTCCCTAAGTAAGTTTAGGGGGGAATTGGAAGGGGGTTCTAAGGGGCGGTCCCGACTCTTATTGGTTTCAAGCGTAAAAATGTAAGATCTCGTATTTTTGTTAAATAAAAGTTAACCTCATTAAATTCTTGTAAGTACCTTTGTATGTCATTTGTAAAACTATGAGGGTTATTTATGATTGTTGTTTGTATTTTATTCTTTTCTTCTTTAAATTAATGGTTAATAAATAAATTTATTAAAATAAACATAATAATAATAATAATAATAATAATAATAATAATAACAACAGTAATAATAATAATAATAATATTAATAATAAAATAAAATAAAAATAATAATAACCATAATGATATTATTAAGAACAATGATAATAATAATAATAACAAACAATATTTTTGATCTTGTTTTATTGTGTTAAAAATTGGAATTAATTAGTTTCTTACTTAAAATAATAAAACTTTAAAACCTCAGGGGCTAAAACCGTAATTTAATTTAAACTAAAAATAAAGTTTTAGAATCAATTTAGCAAAAACTAAACTAGAGGGATCTAAGTGTAATTTAACAAAACTTTAAAAAAAACCACCTCTCTCTCTCTCTCCTCCCTCACGCTTTTCCGGCCGCCGGCCGGTGGAGCTCTGGCGCGACGCCGGCAAGGCCAAACGGCGGTTTTTCAAGCTTCTTTTAACTCCAAATCGATCCCAAATCGTTTCCAAATTCCACTGTATGCATGTTTCGAACTTAAATGCATGATTTAACTGTGTTTAAAACACCGGTTACTACTCGAATCACCGTGTAACCGATGCCGCCAATCGTTTGAGCCGTTTGACATTAAAGACACAATAATAACTCAATTAATCAAGCATGGACAAACGTTTAACTATCCCTAATCTATCTACACGCTCAATTTCACCTGAGAAGTATCCAAATAACAAAATCGATCACCCACTTTATGACGACCTGCAACTTACTCGAACTCCAACTTCAGCACGTTCTAATTCCAAATTTACAGACGGATTTCGATCTTAAACACCATTGGAAGCTACTGGTACAAGGAATTCGTTTATAATCAACTCTAACCTATCGAACCAAAGCACCACAGCCGCCCCTTTGTTCGAACTCGTATCCATTGTTGTTCTTTGAATTAACAGGTAATGAAACTATCTATTGTTTCGTTTTTACATGGGGAACAAAAGCCCCATGTTTAATTTATGTTAAGATCATCGATTTGGGGTTCAATAGGATCAAAAACTACCTAGGGTTCTTGAGAGAATTTGGGGGTTTCTTTAAGACCTATGTTTTAACTTTTAAAAACCATGATAGACCACGGCCGCGGCCCTGGTCTACTGGTTACAAGCACACATTCATAACTTGAGGTCCCGGGTTCGAACCCGGGCACCCTCAAACATTTTTTAGGGCTTTTCAGCCTTTAAAAAAATATAAAAAATTTCCAAGAAAATATAAAAATCTGTTTGTAAACTCTACTTATTTTTAAAATCATCCAAGTATTTTTCTATGAATTTAATTCGTTAAATACTCTAGTATTTATATAAGACATTCTTTACAAAAGTTATACTTTGTGACAACCCGAATTTTTTTTTTTCGGTTAATACTATCGCGAATTAATCCATTTAGTAAGATTAATAATAATAATAAAATAATGATAATAATAATAATAATACTGTTATTATTAAAAATATTAATGATAATAATGATAATAATAATAATAATAATAATAATAATAATAATAATAATAATAAATAATAATGATAATAATAATGTTTTATAAAGGTTTAGGGGTTAAAATGCAAAACATAAAACTACTTTTAGGAATATTTTACATGAAATGAGAAGTTCTAAAACCACAGGGACTAGTTGTGTAATTTTCCCAAACCACCCGCCCCTTCCCCGATTTTCCGTCCGGCCACCTCCGGCCACCTCTCCGGCGAGAGCCAGAACCGTCCAACAAACGCGGTTTTACCCAAATTAAAGTTTCCGACATATTTCAGTGGGTGATTCGATCGTGGGGCAACTTTCAAATTAAGAATTTGCAGTGCAAATACCACTAAACCCGATTATCTATTTTTTTCGGCCGACCACCCACCAACATCACGCATTTTGCTATAAATTAATCGGAATAAACGTGTATATAATACCATATATCAGTTCCTAATAGAATGCAACTTTCAATCGCATCTGAAACAAGCTTAAACACCTTCATTGATCACCACCTTCGGCCGCGACCTGCAACTTAGTCGAACACAACCTTCTGGCCTTTCTAACTCGAAATTAGCAGAGGGCTTTCAACCCTTAGAATCATTTGAAGCTATCTGCAAAATTAATTCGAGTTTCATCAGTGTTTGATCCACATTCGAATTTCAAGTTGAACCGCGACCTGTTCTTGACTGTTTATATCATCAAATCGATTCAAATCAGGTAATTAATTACATCTATATGTTCGGTTTATCATGGGTATTAAAAGCCCTAACCTTAATCTGGTTATTAACATCGAATTGTTGCTCAATTTGATTCAGATTGAAATTAGGGTTCTTGGTTTGGGGATTGATTTGGGTTTGAGTTTAAATGAATTAAAAGGGGAGTCTTGTCGCGGCTATATGCCTTTGGTTCACTGGTTCGGTGTGTGTGTGGGCAGGGAGAGGACCCGGGTTCGACCCCGGGCAGCCTCTTTTTATTTGTTTTATTTTTTTTAAGCTTTTTAAAATACTTTAAAAATATGGAAAAATTCCTAAAAATTATAAAAATAAATTTTATAAGTTTCCCTTATTTTAAATCTTACAAAACAGTTTCTTGTAAATTTATTTTATTTAAAAACTTTAATACAATTTTATAAAATATTATTTAAAAGTATTAAAAATACTTATTTTTGTAAAATAAATTCTAAATCGTGTATAACTATGCAATAATCATAAAAATCATAGAAATTATACATAAATTATTTATAAATATTATAAATAGTTATTTCTATAAAATAAACATTATATTTAAATATAGATTAATATATTTTATAAATTCACAAATTATTTACAAATGAAATTGTGGGTTATTTCTTGTAAAATATATTAATACCTTATTATTAATCAAAATACTATAAATGTGATTATTCTTATTTGTAAATATTCTTGGATAATTATAAATTATATAATTAAACCATATCATTTTTATATTTAATTCTAAAAAAATATATTTAAAGACATATATGAAACCCTTTTAGTGAAATCAAAATGTAAATAATTATTTGGTAAAACTTAATGCTTATTGATAATTATTTACTAATACAAATCTATAAAAATATTGTAACATATATATACATCTAATTGTGTGTGTGCCACGTGTTAAATCAAATCGACACAAACCTTACCAAATATATTCGTATTATATTAAAGACTCCATTACAAACAATAATAGGTATTGAACGTGTTTGATCGTGCATTGCCCAATTCTTTGAAGTTCTTGTTCATATACATTACATCGATCCAAGGTGAGTTTACAGCCCCACTTTTACTTTATACTATTTTTGGGGGAGAGAAACATGCTGTTTTCATAAACGTTAAATTATATTGGATGGTTGTGATACTGCATATACATGATACTATGTTCGTATACTTTGCCCTTCGGTCCGTTACTACGCAAGTAGAAACGTGGAAACAATTTCATTCGGTCCGTTACTACGCAAGTAGAAACGTGGAAACAATTTCATTCGGTCCGTTACTACGCAAGTAGAAACGTGGAAACAATTTCATTTTCGTTGATCAGTATTATTGTAATATCACCGGTTTACTAGTGTGATACCACTAAAGTCCTCACTCTCGAACCGTTAATGTATGTAGTATAGCGAGACAATTCTGAGTAGATCTACTGGGTTTGACAAACCCCACCCGGGCTAGTCGCGCTAGCACAACGTTCGTCAAACGGGTGTTTAATTGACCTAAGTTCTGTTGCTGTGACCTGGTATTCACAGCCGAGGCGTTCAGTTTCGATTGTCAGCTTCGGTTCGAACTTCATACACTGAGTAACTGGTTTAGTAGACTAGCTACCTACTGATATTACTTTGTTTACTGTATCGGTTTACTTTATGTTCTGTTTATCAAAATACATACTTGACGGATTACATAATCCGGGAATTTCATACTTGACGGATTACATAATCCAGGAATTACACCTTTATCGGATTACATAATCTGGGGATTTCATTACTGATACTTATCGGATTACATAATCCGGGGATTTCATTACTGATACATACTGTTTTCTGAAAAACCTGTGAACTCACCAACCTTGTGTTGACACTTTAGCATGTTTCTTTCAGGTTCACAAGACGCGCACGATTAGGAGCATTCACTCATGCATATCTCACGTGGCTTATTTAATATTTTTCAGTAACTTCCATTTATTCGGTTTGCGCGTGTTGCGCCATTTAAACAATTAAGATTTACTATGCTTCCGCAACTTCTGTTATGTTTACTTTAAAAACTTGGTCTTCGGAATATTAAACTTCAAAAATGAATTATGTTTTACAATTAACGTGTCGTTTGATGTAACTAATGGCTGAGATCCTGGAAGTCACACGCCTAACGGTAATACCCCGTTTGTGGAAATTTGAGGGTGTGACATACTTAGTTTATTTTGTTTATGAAAATAGACTTTAAATAATAATTAAAATCTTAAATGATTATTTGACAACATATTATCTTTAATTATAGATTAATCATGATAAAATATATAGTTTATAAATTCACAAGTGTTATTTTAGGTTGTTCTTATAAACGAACTCTAACTATTAGTTTAGATTAATATATTATTATTGGTCAACATGTTATTTTAATCATTGTTAAATGATGTTTATTTCAAAAAGATTACAAAGATTTATTTATATTATATATTTAAACCTTATTAATTATTATGCTTAATTACTCTTATATATTAAAAGCACTTAAATAGTATACTTCTTTTCATTTAATCAAAATATAAACAATTTCATTATATAAGTTTATGTACTGGACAAAACCCCACAATTCTATTGAAACCCTAGTTCTAGTTAGAACTTTAATATTATCATTAACTTAAAGCTTGTAAATATAATATATATTTAGGTATCTTGTGAAGGACTACGTTGAAGAGTTGCTTATTATTCTCTTTAACCATCATTTATACAATTATACATCCAGTGAGTATTTCTATACCCTTTTTGCATATTTTTACACTTTGGGGTGAAACATATTACATTATAACCATTGAACTTGTAAAACGTTTGATTCTTGTAAACTTCTGGCAATTCACTTGTATGTTGTGGTTAGTTGATCTTTGTAGCTACCATATTATGTCGATTATATGTACAATCATTAACTATTGCTAGCCTGGCGACGTCATAGATCTATGGGCCTGACAAGCCTGCTTGGTTAATCCAAGTACACTTAGCTAATCGTATATACTTGTAAACGTTTGAGACTTGTAAAAATCTGTCAAGGTTTGATTGTGCATTCTGTCTTACATCCCTAGTTACTCTGTTCTCTAACTTACGACATGAATTGCCATCTTTTATATACTTATGTATTGAAAACTATAGAAATCTCACCAACATTAGTGTTGACCCTTTTATTTTTAACATGTTTCAGGAAATACTCAAGTATGATTACTACTTTGAAGCTTATCACATCTAGGATTGGACCTAGAGAAATAAAAGGATGAACTTGTCACATTTAACTTTTACATCATGATGTTATTTTTATTTGAGACTTATGTTTGTAATGTTACCTTTGAAACTTATGAATAACATATTTGGATTTAATAATAGCGTTATGTGGCTGTGAACGATCTTAACTCTCACATCTCGATTTTTCCGCCGTCAAGGTTGGGGTGTGACAAAAACCCCTGGTTTTGATCATTGCCTGGAATTTTAACCAATTAAATTGTACTTTGAGTTAAAAAGGAAACTGCTCTCGAGCAGTTTTGAAAAAGTCTCGGCCCTGTTTCTACTACATACGCATTTCTCATTTGGTCATTTCTTCTAGTTTCATCTTCATACGCACATAGACATACTTTGTTCTTGTGAACGTTTTGACTAAACCGTCAAACTAATTCAATTTAAAAACACTACGTGGCTCTCAGATTGTCAAAGTTTTGATCATCGAAATACAAATCTCCTACATACGACCATTGTTGTAAAAGTCGGTTTAGGAAACCGAGTATTCGGTGGGGTGCCAAGGCAAATTTATTTCACTAGGTCTATCTTTCTCGGAATTGGTCAAACTCAAAACAAGTCAGTCCAACTCGATCAAGTCGGATTTTCTTGTTCTTCATAAATCTTTACTATTTTTCACAGGTTGTTGGTTTTTCCCTGTTTTTCACATAAGTATCTTTAGATGACAAGATTTAAATATTTATTATGTCCATAATATTAAATAATGAATATCGCTTTCTAAAATGCTTTAATATTTTAGCATGTGTTATTTAGATTTATCATGTATTTTGTAATAAATCATTAGTAAACTTATGATGTTCGACATATCTAATGTTTCTTAAAAATTATTTTCTTTATAATTTACTCTTTGAGTACTTCTCGTCTAGATCAAGTACTTATAGCTCCACATTAGATCAACGTAAAAACGTCTAACGAGTTTTACAACCGATATACGACACTTTTATACAACCATGTTTCTTTAATCCTTTATATGATCTATATCAACGGGTTGGTTGTCCTACATGGGTTTATACCAAGCACTATACGGCGGCGCCTACTCGTAAATCACACACTTCAATAAGTGGTGTGCATGCAAGCAAAATTAAGTTTGATTTTTTTTAAATTAATATTAATTTGACTTTTTATGCTATTTAGAAAAGGAGATGAAAATGAAATTGAAAATGAAATTGAAAATGAAATTGAAAATGAAATAAAATCCTGTATTTTTTCTCACCTGAAAACAAGAGGTAGAGATGATAGACTAGGTTCAACTTTGCTAACCCAACCAAATCATATCCAAAAGTTGTGTCTTATTTTCTGAAAGGCTACGGAAAAAGAATATTGTGTTAAATCATATATGTTTTAACGAGTCATTGAGATAAGATATTATAAGATCTTAATAGAATACATAGAAGTTTTGTATTTAAGTCTTGCCTAAACACAAAAAGAAAAAGTTTCAAGTTGAACCATGAGGTTTTCTCACATATGGTGAGTTTTCTCTTGATGTTGGCCTCAGGTCAGGCACTAAGGTTTCGTATTTAAGTAATGAAGATAATCAGGTGGGTTAATGGTATCCGTCGGTGATCCAATTAGTCTTTCCGAAAAAGCATGTATGTGAATTTAAAATTAGATACGAATAAAAAAAACTTTTAAGTTGTGCGTTTGTTATATATAGTCATGCGAGAGACCCTAAACAAATAAAACATCAAAAGATTTAAGCGAAAAAATGGTTACAGATACATGACCCTTCTCATAATGTAGATAATGCAATAAAACTTTCAACTGTCACTTGAAAATAAAAAAGTAAATAAAATGATGATCCATGTGAAACATACATACTACAATGATCAAAATTGACATAGAATTGGCTTTTGAAATAAAAATTGTCTAGAACATTAATAAGTTGTTAATGTCGTTTAAAATCATCATTAATAGTATTTTAAATGTTAAGCCCAGGGTTTGAATTTACAAATCTTAGTCAACTAATCTAAATTATGGTTTTCATGAATCAATTTGGCAAACTAGGCAAACAATCATTTCAAATTAGGTTTTGAAAAAAAAAGTTTGGAAGATTATCAAGCTCATTACTATTCTAATTAAAAGGTTTGGTCGGTGGCTTTTTCCTTTTTTATCCTTTTTTGTTTGTTTGTGTCTAAACTTTTCTTTTGTTTATTTTGTTTGTGTTTTAATTTTTTTTTGCTTGTTTGTGTTTTAATATGGTTTTTCTTGGGTGTGGGTTCGAGATTTTGGGGTGGGTTTTTTTTTGGGTTTTTGGTATCTAGACACGTGTCTTTGATTTGTAGGGTTCGTTGACGTTGTTTTTCTCCGGATTCCTGCTTTCTTTCTTTCGTTATCGATACTCTGACGATTCTCGCTATTAAGGTTTGGATTTTTCTTTTGTTTGCTCTTTTCAGGACTTTGATTTTCGTCGATTTTCTATTTTGGACTGTGTCGCTTTCTTCGGCTTTGATTTTCGCTTGTTTTGTGTATGGTATTGGTCTTTGATTTAGTTTTTGGGTTCTGCATGTTCTGGTGTGTTATGGATTTGGGGTTTTGGTATGTTTTACTTTGTGTATTTTACTAATTTTGTGGTTTTGAACCTTCATTTTGATTTTGATTTAGGGTTACATTAAAACTCGCATACGTGCGGCAACGCGCGTGCCAAAACCTAGTTTTACTAAATTTGATGACAAACAACTCAATTTTAGTTTAGTAAAATTTATGGAATGGAGTTTTGGAACTCAATATGATAGATAAGTATCAAGTACATGACCTATTAAATATAAGTTAATGAGAAATGAATTTAAAAAGTGACCACCACAAATTTGAGAAGATATTGTGTACTTACGTGGATCGTGCGAAAAAAGGTATACAAGGTGAAAACTAACATGAAATAGTGATCTTAACATAGGTTGTTGTTAAACAAAGTTTTTTATGTATAGTAAATATGTGGAGTTTGCATGAGACATAAAAGTTTTATGAAAATAATTAAAAAATTATTTTATCTTATACAAATTCATATGACCCCTCCCTCTTAAGCGTGTTTTGAATTTCCCATTTTATTCATGTTCTTTTAAAAAGAATTTCTTCTGTACGTATGTGTGTTAACTATATGTGTATGTTTGTATGTGTTTAACATTGAATATTTTGTACGTGTTCTTAACAATGTATGAGTGTTGGTGTGTTTGACTATTTGTAAAAAGAAAATGTAAGGTTTTTTAATGCTTGAGTTTCAAAAACAAAAAAAAGAACTATAATCTAAAATAAAAAATGTTATAACTAAATTAGCTACAAAGATTAGTTATAAATTACATAAGTTAATGTATATATTTTAAGCACTGAAAGTCATTCACCTGCCAAATAACTGCAAATCATTAAAATTAGTTCTTAGTCAAATCATATTTTAAGTTTACACAAAGAAAAAGTAGAAGTATCTTACCTAAAAATTTATGTAGCAAAGTTAAGCATTCGTATTTTAATTTTTATATTAATCATATCCATATAATATAATAAAAAATATATGATTTTCATGTAATTTAACTCTTCATATTATTTTCTAAAATATGAACTAAATATATGGACTAACTTCTCATATACTACATTTAAGAAACACTCATTTCTTGTATCTATTTCATATATTTTTGGTGAATGCGAAAATTGAAACAACAATAAATAAATAAATAACTAAATAGATAAATAAATAAATAAATAAAGAAAGAAAGAAAGAAAGAAATAAATAAATAAGTATTATTTAATCTATTAGAGTTAACTATAAAAATGAGATGTGAGATGTTTTGAAAAGATGAACAAAGTTTGATGAAATTATACATATTTTTAGTTAAATTATAAGGTTGAAAATAATAAATATAATATGAATGCTCTTATATACCTTGGGAACTTTTTCTATGATAAAATATAATTACATTGTAAAAGAAAGTTTTAAATTTAAAAGTAAAATATATTTATATCTAGTTGTCTGTTGATGAAACAAATATAGCTAAGAACTATAAAATGTCATAAATAATACATAATAAACCTGAATTTACAAAATACAGTTACTTACAAAGCATCTAGATAATTTAGTTTTATGGAAGACTTTGGCTTATTTAATTTATATTAGTAGCAACCTGATCAGTTATTAATACTATACTAATGTATACTTAGAACTTAAACTCAATCTTAATTTCAACTTTCAAGGAACATCATTTTAAATAGATGGGTATGGGCCGTATGGCTGGCCCAATGGTTTTCTTTCCTAAAGCTTATCTAAATAACTATTTCAATTAGCTCTTTTACTTAAAACCTGCTTTTATAAAAAAACTAGTGTGTGACCAGCACGCGCGTTGCGCGAATTTAGCTTCCGTTTTTTTCGCAGATCCCCGTTAGGTTTTTTTGACCCGCGCTTTGCGGTAGAAGATGTTTCCATTCTAATATTTCATTTATTATATATTATAAGAGTAAATTATATTTTCCGTCCTTTAACTTTATAGCAAATTTCAGAGATTGTCCTTAAACAAAGGAAATTACAGTAATTGTCCTTTACGTTTAAATTTCGTTACACGTTTAGTCCTTTCTTCTAACGGGCGTTAAAATTTCCAGTTAAATTAGTCACATGCCATGCACATGAGGGTAAATTGGTCTTTTTAACCTCACTAAATCATCATTCAATCTCATTTTATGTGTTATTAATTAACCCTACTAATTTTGTTAGCTGTACGTTGAACTAAATCAGCTAGTTTGGAGTTTGTGTGCATTTCCATTTATAGTTTACAGTCTGATAAACTTGGTTTAGTGATTGCATAAACCATAAACTAAACATGTCAAGTTATTTTTTCTTATATATTTCTGTTTTAAGTTCTGAATATGTAGCTAAATATTTGTATCATATTCACGAACCATCAAATCAATTTAAAAATAAAAAGTCTAAAACCAACCCACCTCACCCACCTCACCCACCCTACACCATCTCTTTCTCTTTCTCTCCTTCAATGGCGGTTGTGACCGGAGGTGGTAGCGGTTGTGACCGGAGGTGGTAGCGGCTTCGGTGGTGGTTTCAGTGGTGGCCGTCGGTGGTGGTTGCGATGGTGCCTACGATGGTGGCTAACGGTGGTGGTTGCAGCCGATGGCACTTGGGGATAATGGTGTAGGGTAGGGTGGGGATGAGTTGAGTGGGAGGCTGCTTTAGAGATTTATGGTGGTTGTGGTGCTTAGATCTGTTTTTTGGTGGTTCAAGAGGCTCACGGTGGTTGTGATCGGAGGTGGCGGCGGCTTCGCCTCTTCGGTGGGGGCTTCAATGGTTCGCAGAGCCGGCGCTCAACCTCGTGATATGGGTCTTCCCACGAAACCCCATGAGCTTCCACTTTGAATGGCACTTTCTTGGCCACCGGCGGTGGTTGTGGCAGCGGCGGTGGTTTTGTGTGGTGGCGGAATGAAGAATATAGGTGATGGTGTATGTGGTTAAGTGGGTATGTGGTGGGAAGTGATCTGTTGGGTTTTGTGAGTGTTTTAAAGAAGATGAAGATGAAGGAAGCCATTGAAATGGTGCAGAGGAGGTCTGTTCATGTTTTGGGAGAGACGATGGATGGTGGATGATTGTAGTTTAACCACCAAAGATATGGATGGTGGATGATGGATGTACTATTCATGATGAATAGTACTATTCATCATTTGCAAATTTCATATTATATAATTTTAATTTCTCACGTCTATTTTTTTTTTCAACTAAATTTTCCTTCTTACTTCAAAAATTTTCATGCACAAAAAAGCAATATCGTTAAAGTGATTATTGCTATTATGTATAAAACGTAAAAAAATTGAAAAAAAAAATATGTATTGCATTCATACAGCTTGAACTATTTTAGCAGGTTATGTAAAGTTACAAACATATCATGAATCACATATATAATACCACGTCACATGTTTGATTAAAAAAAGAGCATATAAATAAAACTACTTCTTATTAAGTTAGGTTCTTTACTATAACTATACGAGATAAATCACATGGAAAACACACCACATATCTTGTAAAAATTTTGAAAAGAAAATTTAATTATTTGACTTGTGTGCTTCTTTTACACATGATTAACTTATAAATTAGTATATTAAGACATGGGCGTAATATATAATTCAACGACTTTAGAGTCTCTCATGTAACATGTTATTCTTCATGTGATATTTTATGTGTTTCTACTTATAAAGGAATAAGATTCATATTATCACATAATTAACTTATAAATTAGTATTTTAGCGTAGTATCAGACTCAAACTCTCTCTACAGACCTTCTTTTTGCTCGTCTAGGTATTGTGGTGAATTTAATGTGACAAAAGTTAAATAATTTGTACCCCTTTAACTTAGAATTGAATTAAATAAAGCATTGAATCCAAGTTGCAGATTTAGTTTTCTAAAGCACGATAGCATCGCTTATACATGTTAGCAAATATAAAAGCCTGTTTGTTAAGTTTAATATGTTTTTTGATCTTCACATTAATAAATTTGAGTCTAAAACACAAACCACAAAGACATTCACAGGACATCGTGGATCCACTAAAAATACATACACTCACACAAGTCGCACGTAGTTCAGCCTCTTAGTTGCTCCTCGCGCCTAGGTGCGATTTTTACAAAATAGATGATGGGCAAATGCGTTAACGACAATGGAGATTCTTATTGGTTTAAGTCAAATAAAACGATTACGATAATCTTCATGCTAAGAGAAAATGTGACCCGTCATATAGCCAAGTGACGAGGTTGAATCCCATGTTCCACTCATACACATATATATTAGCTACCTCAAAACTTTATTAAATAAGGAGAGGTTCAGGATTCAAGTCTCAAGTGTGATTAGAAAAAATAAAGGGTTTCAGGTCAGAATGTTTTCTCACATATGATGGGTTTTCTCCTGAGGTGATCTCAAGTTCGTAACTGATGGGACGGACTGACGTGCGAGCTTCCATTCGTTGGCGTGCCAGCCTAGCGTCCCAAAATTCTGTACTCGAGTAACAGAAATGATCAGATCGGGCAGAACCCGTCAATGATACAGTTAGTCGTTTAAAAATATATTATTATTAATACTTTTAATCATGGGCGGACTTAAGAAGGGTGGGGAGGGGTCAACCGACCCCGCAGATTTTCCCCTCTATGTGTAATGTGTATTGATGATTTTTTATTGACCCCGTGTTTTTTAATACTGACCCCTATAAAAAATTTTATGACCTTTAAATCGCATTTTTATTGAAATGTTTAACCCACTAAAAATTAAAAATAATAGCTCACTTAGTTAAGAAAAGTAATATAAGAATAATCACCAATAGATTTATTTTTTATAAAATCTCTAAGCTCATTTATTTAATTAAACACTTAACACATATATTATTAATCTATTAACATTCCTTAATTATCTCTAATTTCTTTTTAGAAGCATACCTTAAACATTATTTGCATTTGTCACATTGAGAAAGACGTTTTTATGAAGGTTTTGATTGATGATGAAGTGGATATTTTTCAAGAGATGAAGACACATAAACAACTATAAAATATAATGTGTTTTACTTTTTAATGAAATCATATCTTTGTCAAACGTCTTACAATGTGATTGTAATTTGTTTTGTATGACCTGACCTGACTCAGACCAAAAATTCCAGCATCAAGTTGACACATACAGCTCTATTCGAAAACCGGAAAAAACTGACTCCGGTGAAAAAAATTTCTGGATTCAACCCTTCTTTTAATCATTTAATTATTTGCACTATACAACATCTGAACAGCGTGATGTATTTATGGTTAATCCAACAAGCCTAGGACCTAGCTACTGCAGATTTGCATATTAGCAGTACTACATCTATTGGGCTTGTGGATAATTGCTTGACATATTGGGCCGAAAGGGTCATTTATATTTTATCATAGTTTCAACTTCATTAGCGAAACTATTTTATCTATTGTTTTATAATATTTTTTATAAGATAAAGTATATATAATTAAATAAATGAAGGAAAAAATAAGTTTTTTAACATGCCTAATAGATACATGTCAACATATATTATATGAACATCGAATTTAAATTTAAAATGCAAGATACCAATAATCTCTTTATCTTTCTCCACATATATCACC